>CAUYQG010161906.1:0-33308 GCA_963574415.1 Tarsius wallacei | reverse complement strand
CTCTACAATAATCAAAAATTAGCCGGGTGTGGTAGCGCGGCCTGTAGTTCCAGCTACTTGGAAGGCTGAGGCGGAAGGATCGCCAGAGCCCAGCAGGTCGAGGCTGCGGTGGCCGGGAGCAGCCACTGCACTCCAGTCTGGGTGACAGAGTGAGACTCCAACTCAAAAAAATAAAAATAAAATAAAATAAAATAAAATAAAAAGCTTTGGTAATCTTCCATAGATTTTAGTTCTTAAATGTCAATATTGACTCATTTTGAAAAGCTGTTTAAAGTCTTCAGATACAAACAAACCTTAATAACCTCATTCTTTATAATAAACATACTACACTGAAAAATTTTAAAGAGATATTTTGTCTTTCATAATGACTTCCTTGGGGAAATAAATTGACTTTCCACTTTTTCTTTCAACCATACAAGTGTTGAGATTCCTTGAAACACATTTTGGTAAAAGTAGTTTATTTTTCCCAAACAGCATGAGCAACATAGGAAATCACAACAATGGCTCATAGATATGTTAATGAAATTAATAAAGTTGTTTTAAATGCATCTCCATGGGCAGTAGTGCTGAAGACAATAACAAGTCTGGACTGTTCATGAACTTTCATGGATCTTTATCAGAACCTGAACAAGATCCATTATAATTTCAATCCTTCTTCTCCAAACAAGAATAGAAAAGGTCAGGAAAAGTTTGACCACAGAAAACGTCAGAGAATTTTGTGTCATTTTCTCCTCCTTTCTTCCTCTAACCTTGAATATATTTTAGGGCTCTTGGTTTTTGGCAACAGATTTTCAAGGCAAAAACAAAAATCTCTTATGTGATGGGTAACAATTTCTCCCCATCTGTTGGAAAATGCTGAAAATATAAATTGGGGGGGAAAACAGAATCTTCAGTCTTATAAATTATTTTAAAATGAACTACATTAGTGTCTCTCTCATGCCTTTCATAATTCTAATAATAAAGCATTTTAGATATTAGTCACAGATTAATAATATTCAAAATAATTTTGGCTATCAGCATGTGATTTTCATTTCACATGAGGTCCATTTGCAGTTTACACGATTTTCGAAATTACATTAAAATAAAATGTCAAAAAGTTCACCTTTTTTTCATGTTTAACAGCATCAATCTTTAAAGAAAAGTTATTGCACAAAGGTCTATGCATAAATCAGCCATTCCCCGTAGAGGTAAAGGAAGTCATTACACCTGGTTATGAAAGAGAGTTTCATGAATGCAAGAGACATAAATCATTTCCCACTGGAGATCATATTAGGCTAGATGGAAGAGTGTCTATTTCTTGATAGTGAGAAAGCAAGAAATTACTTTTGTTTGCTCCTGCATCTGTGGTTGTCCTTGAGAGGTCTGTTAGAATATTGACTATACAATATTGTTATTATTCTTATAGCTTACAATGATCTGAGTCATTAAAAATATAATCTTTAAATTTTCTAAAGATTTTAGATTTTTCTTTCTAACGTCCATTCACCCACAATACCTTTTAAAATATATTATTCTCTGGGAGTTTCAGAAAAAGTTATTCTTTGCAGAAAGCAGCATTTCACCTCCTCTCAGGAGCCAACCACATTTCACCTCAGTTCTTTGCTCCCAATTCAACAATTCAATATTGGATTAAATTCAAGGCTATGACCCCAAATAGAATGAGACCTGGATATTTATGAACCGCTTGACCAGGCATTCTTCCCAGTGATTTACTCCATAAATCCTATTTTTAGTTTGTACAGTAGTTTTACAAATGGTTGGAAAATTGTTGTGCATTGCAGTTTTAAAAACTGAAACGAGTAGAGATAGCATTTTCATCTGCAATGGAAAAGTGTTGACATTCTGTTTTGGAGTAAAAAACAATTGTCATTATTTGGATGCAAACATTGGCATGATTAGACAACTCCAAATTCATTTCCCATCTATGACCCAAAATAATTTTTTTATATTTATACCATGCATACACATAATGAAAGAATGTACTTTTTGAGTGGATTCCTAAATTTGACTTTTAAGAAGAGCTATTGAGAAGTGAGATCTTCTACAGAACACTAAAGAAATATGGGAAAACAAAAGTTGTTAATGTGAAACTGCTTCCAAGGAGGAATTGATATTGGTGGGCTTGGGAGAGGAGGATAGAGAGACCTAGCCAAGGAGGGAAGGGATATAATAAAGGTAAATACAGATTCCTTTGGTAACCCAAAGGAGGGAGGATCAGAGAAGGTATTCTGTTTAACTTTTGCTACATGTATCCCTCATGGATAGGATCAGAGAAGTTATTCTGTTTAACTTTTGCTACATAACAAGACAGCCCCAAACCCCATGACTTAAAACAGTAACAGTTACTCGTTTTGCTCATGAATCTACAATTTGGGCAAAGCTCAGTGGGTCCTGCTTGTCTCTGCTCCCCTTGATATCAGTTGGGGCAGGTCCACTTCCAAAAAGCCTCATGCACGAGCCTGTCAAATAGGTGCTGCCTTTCAGTTTTTCTTCATGTGGGCCATGCCATAGGGCAGTTTGGGCTTTTTTTCAAAAGAATAGTTGAATCTCAATAACAATCATCCCAAGGTATAAGAAGTTGAAGCTACAAGTTTCATAAGGCCTGGCCTTAAAATGAGCATAGGTTTGAAATTCTGCCATATTCTACTTGTCAATCAGTGACACAGCCTTAATTCAAGGGGATGGGACCTAAACCCCACTTTCCATAAAGGAGTATAAAAAAGTTTTTGTGCCATGATTTAAAATAGCCATAGAAATCTTGTAAAAGACACTGCACTGAATGAATATTAAACAGCAAGTAGGTATAATCCTGGTCAAGAAAAGTTCTCTTTGCCCAGAATACCTTTCTTTCCTTGTCTACCTGGGTAATTCCTACTCACACTTCAACTCTTGGTCAAGACCTCACCTCCTCTCAGGAGCATTATCTGGCCTTGCCTCTCAGTGAACTGGTATATAATTGAATATATAACAGTACACTGATGTTTTTAAATCTTCAAGCTTTGTTTATACAATAGAACATAAATAACTTCCCTTCTTATTTAAAAGCTACAAAATACTCAGAATGGTAACAACATAAATTAAAATTAAATCTTAGGCACAATAAAGTGTCTCTAATAGCAAGCACATGCTTTTAGTTTACTTCCCTATTTGCTTTTCTTTCTTTACAGTTTGTCCCAAGGTATTTTAATAAGATCAGATTTCATCTATACTAGTGTGTACCAATTAATATTTAGAATAGATCTTTTAATAACCTCATTTGCATAACCTTACTACTTAATCTGAGCACAAAATAGGTTTAAGACCATGTTAGTTTTTCTCAGTTTAATTTCTCTCTCTCTCTCTCTCTCTCTGCCCATTTCTTCTTCTTTTCAAGCGTCTTTCAACTAGGCAGAAAATGCATTTCACGTCACTCTGCCTGCCTCCAGGCTTTATCTATTTCATTCACCCAGGAATGCCCTTTCTGAATTCTTTCTCTCATTTAGAAGCCATGTATTGAAGTTGAACAAATGGTAGAAATTCATTTCTTAAAGGACCAGAACATTGTCTTGTGCAAGAAGTTAAAAGGATTCAGCAAATTGAAACATGAGCTAATATGCGTGAATCTTTGAGGCATTATACTCGGTGAAATATACTGGACATAAAAAGACAAATATTGTATGATTCCACCTAGAATAGTCAAATTCATAGATAGAGAAGGTTGAAACGAGCTTACTGGGGACTGGGGGAAGAAAACTTATTGTTTAATGGGTACCTGAGTTTCAGTTTGGGAAGATGGTTACACAACAATGTGAATGTGCTTAATACCATCAAATCGTACACTTAAAAATAGTTACAGTGGTACATTTTATGTTATGCATATTTTACCACAATTCAAAACTTTAAGAACACTTGAGCTAACATACTTTTTAAAGGATTTTTTTTAATGGAAGTGGTTCTGTATTAGAGAGTGCAAAATATCTTGTTTTACAAGTCAAGAGATTAGCTTTCTGATTCTAATACTAACCTGTGTGATCTTGGGTAAGTCAGTGGATTTTGAGATCTCAAGTTTATCTTCTGAAAATCAACGGAACTAAACAAGAGGTGTTTCTCCAGGTTTACATTGCAGGATCATCATCCTTACTTGGAATTTATTTAAAATGCAGTATATCAGAAACTGACTCTCTAGGGATGAGCCAGGAAATTTGCATTTTTAAAGAGCCCCCAGGTAGTTCTTGTGCCCACTTAAACTTAAGAACCACTAGAGCAAATGCTTGCTTAAGAACCTTTCAGCTCTGAAATTTGACAAATATTGATTCTACAAGGCAGATTCTCTGTGTTTATGTTGGAGAAAGAAATGGAAAAAATAATAGACTTTCTGCTCGTGTTAGAACATTTTTCATTTGATATCCCTATCAACAATGAGTAGCCAATCAGGAATAGTATTGTTTATTCTTCCTGCTGTTTTAAAGATACATGGGGGAAAAGTTAAGCCAGATGGTGCCTAGGAAGATTTACATTACCACTCTCATTCCTTTTTCCTTTACATGTTATATAAAACTGCCCATGCCTCCATATGAGCCATGATCATTAATTTAATGTTATGACCTAATGGCTCATGACATTAAATTATAACTTAGCCTAACATGACCAAATTATAGTATCAAAATGAAAGCTTATTTTTTCAGGTTGAGTCCTATAACTTAAACCAATTGTGTTATCTGCTGAGTTTTTCATAATTATGTCTCAGTCTTGATTTTGAGAATTTTCTCTTACATAAAAATGCATTTTTCTAGATTATAATCATTTTCTCAAAAGTAAAGTTAGTTGAGAAAGAGAAAAAAGGTTTTATTTTAATTTGCTTTGATTTCATTTGGGGTGTGCTTGTGTGTGTTTACAGTAATGAAATAGATTCTGTTTGGAACTGTATATGAGATAAAAAGTGAAGGAGAGTGGTCAGAGAGTTGTCACCCACACTTAATTGATGCGAATGAATTATCTAAGTATCCTTAAAAAGGCACAACCCCATTCACCTGTAATTTACTAGTCAATCAGTAAAGTCCTAACCAAATTTGTGTCTTGAATAAATAGTTTTGCATCTCTAACTTTGTGTTTACTATTATTTTATATATAAGCTCAGGTAATAAAGTTTGTCATGCTTGGTTAATTCAAGCAAAGATGATTTTATTCTGAAACAGATTTTTGTTTATTGTTCAACTTATTTGAAAAATTTTCTCAAATATATGTGCACATAAAATATTTTGTGCCAGGTTTGGTGGCTCAGCCTGTAGTCCCGCGCCTTGGGAGGCTGAGGTGAGTGGATTGCCTGAGCCCGCGGGTTTGAGACCCGCCTGGGCAACTTGGCGAGACCTCATCTCTACAATATATCAAAAAATTAGCCGGGTGTGGTAGCGTGCGCCTGTAGTTCCAGCTACTTGGAAGGCTGAGGCTGAAGGATCGCCAGAGCCCAGCAGGTCGAGGCTGCAGTGGCCAGGAGCGGCCACTGCACTCCAGTCTGGGTGACAGAGTGAGACTCCAACTCAAAAAAATATATATATATATATTTTGTATTGTGAATGTGATTAAAATAAAAATTACTTAATTCTAGAGAGATACAGAGAAAGGAAGCAGGGAGCAAGAAAGAAGAAAGAGGAGAGAGAAAGAAAAGGAGAAAAAAGAAAGAGAAGGGGGGGAGAAGGAGAGAGAGAATTAAAGGATCAAGAAAAAAGTACTAATCATATGCTTTCCTAGTCTATAAAGTCTGATAAGCCATGAAAGAAAGGACTACTACTCTGGGCAGTGAAACAAAAGAAAAAGAAATATGGTAGAAAATTCTTCTTCTGCTTCACTATATGTGGCATCAAAAGTTCGAGAGAAGTCAGGGCAATATTTTGGCTCAGTAAAACTCAGGCAATTGACCTACCATGTAAGAATCTCAAAATTAGTTAAGGTGAGGGCAGAGGAGTTGAAATCCAATAATATATGCAACAGTGATCACACCAAGATTGCATATAGAAAGCAAATTAGTCCTCTAATAGAAAAGCCAATTTAAAATTTGTTCTCTGAGCAGGTTTTAAAGCACATTCTTCTTTTACTTCCCTATTTACAAAAAATGGTATGCTACCAAAAAACAAAAATTTAGAAGACATAAAATAAGTTGGAATTCTAAGGAGAAAGACAGAATGTGTACACACACACACACACACACACACACACGTATATACACACGTGATGAGAGATTAGTTTGCTTACACGGTATGTCTGATTGAGAAGTCCCTTTGCTGCAGGTTGTCTCACAGGAAGTGACTAATTCTCATGATGTGAGATATTTTCTTTTTTATGGTGTTGGAAAGGAAAATAAATTTACCCAAACTCCTTCAGGGCAGTGTTGTGCTATGATTCCCATATAATATATGGTCTTCCAAAAAGTAACTCCAGAGTTGGATAAGACAAGACTTGTGACTCAAATGGCATGCTGTGGTCCCTGGACTGGAAATTGCATTAATCTGTCTATACTCACATACACACCTAAAGGATTGCCTCCAGTAAAATATGTGTTTTAATTCTTGATACAAGAATTCGAAAAAAAACAGACCACACTTACTTATTTCTTAAATCGAGTAGCAGGTTAATCACCGATGACAATGATATTACAGAGCAATCGGCTAGCACGGGTAAATACTGTGGCAAAAATTCCACATCGAAGAAATAAGTCCAAGATATAAGCTCATACATATCATTGTCATGTTTCACAATGGGTATTATCTGCTTTAAGGAAACTGTTATGTAGTTGTGGTAGAGTGAATGATTAACCCCATTTATTCCTCCTTTTCTACAATCACAACCTTAATTAACAGTACTTCCTTATTAATAGAGTATACTTCTCAACCTCTGGCCTTAGGACTTCGCCATGTGATTTGCTTGACCAAATGTCAAGTGAGCAGGCATGAAAATGTGCTAGTCTGAAGCCTAGGCATGAAGAGGCCTGCATGTTTCTGTTTGTGCTTCTGCCATGTGTCTGAGAAGAGCATATCCATCTAGGCTGCTAATCTTAGGAAAGGATGACAGATGTATACAACTGGGCTTTAGCCATGCACATACAGGAAAAGAAATGGTTGTTGTTTGAAGCCATTGAGTTTTATTCTACATTATTGTGAAAATAGTTAATTGAAATAGCATATAAACTTTGTTTTTCCTAAATACATACTGATAATAATATCAGCCATCTTTGTGGTAAAAATAATAAAGACCATATTGTATTTTTAATGCTTCACTGTCCCACATAAATTTTCAGATAATTAGATGTTCTCTTGTCTGGTAATGTCATGATATTGTACTTATACATAATAAACGCATTATTTATTTGTTTATTTGTAAGTAACATTTGTTACTTACCATCAACCTTGAGGGATACATACATTTCTGTACTAAGTTTTGGGGAAAAAATATTAGCTACCCACTTCTTACATCAAAGTATTGCATAATAATGTGTTTTGTTTTAATTCATCATGAATTGCCAGAAGAAACAGACTGCTATTTGGTTTTGTGAGAGATATAAAAATAGTAAACATTGACATCTGGTTTAACCCTTGTAATGATATGGATTCATAGCTCTGTTAATTACCCTTGTGGTTTGTCTTCATAGAGATAATCATGTGTGAAATTCCTTTCCAATTTGTTATATAATATTAGAAATACGTCTAAAATTGGCATGGATTTATTGTTATAATTTTGTTGGCATAATCATTAAAACTAAACCTGTAGATCTAGTTAATTAAATATTTACAAAGCTATAGTATTCAATATAAAAATACTGTGAAAAGAGATTTTTAGAATAATACTTTTTGCATCCCTTTTGAATAGACTATTCAGAATTTCTTTATGTTTAGTTCCTGAATCTAAGTCATACTGTCTATATAAAAATGTATGTCAGCTAGCTGAAGACAACCAGGCAATGGTTTTGTCTTGACAATAGTCTTTTTATATATTCAGACTTCTTTTAATATTAGACTTGTCTGTTTTTTAAATTGGTGTTTTTTCCTTTCTGAATTTAGGCAAATGACACAAGAGAATAACATTAATTTCCTCTGCTATTTTGGCCTAACCAAATTTGAGCCTTCCAAGAGACACAGCCTAATCCATTCAAACAGAAATTTGAAAAAACCTGCTGTTAATATTTTTTAAAATGAATTAGTGGCATAACTGTTAGGTGAGTTAGGAGAAGTTGTAATTTTTAGTCATTCCAGGAGAAGATGCAATGCATTCTAAAATGTCACAACGAGTGTGTTGGTCAAAAATCTGGGAGGTTAGTCCTCTGCAAGGCTCTATCATGTCATTGTTCCTAAAGGAATGTCTTTGCTGTATCTAAAGCAGCAACAACCATAACTATTTCTGTGTCATTTTAGTCGTTGCTTTTACTATATGATTCATAGACCTATACTGAAATCTAAAGGATAAATGGGCTTTATATTCTGGAGAAAGCATTTGAAGAACCAAAAAGAATTTGGTATGAATCTGCATATCCAACATTATTGTTCATGGGTTAGTTGAGTAATGCCTTAAAGAAGGAAGGTCACATGATATATCATGCTGCTCCCCGTTCTGTGTCGTGAGTGTTATTCCTTTAGAAGAGGAACAGAGAGTGGGAAGAAAATGAAATCTGTCAGTACTGTGAATATATAAATAATAAAAGTAGCAATAGAACTGATTAATTCTGAATCATCTTTATAAAATGACGGGAGCTGTGAAAATGCTCAGTCTGCACAGCTGATTGGGAAATGTATGCAATCTGTTGATCAGAATTTATTTATGAATGCTCTCTTCCAGAGATTTATATACCAGAATCCTTAAAAATATTTTTGTTCCCAATGGAGGAGGTGGGGAGTAGGAAACTACAGACCTGAAAGATTGCAATTTAAAATGGAAGAAAGCATTTTCCCACTTTAAGAAAAACTTTCAGATGACTGATAAAAATGAGTCAAAAGTAGTTTTGTTTTATAGAGTAGTTTCAGAAAACGTCCAATCAATATATACCTATTTTTGGAGAGAAAATGAAAAGCCTAAATCCTTAGCTCATTAACTAGAAAATTAAGTAAAAGTTAATGAAAGCTATAGATTTTAGTTCGGTGATCCTATGAAGAAGAATATATGCACTATTGGTCTTTTAATTACAGATAGGATATATATATATATATATATATATATAAAACTTTATTTTCAAAACTAAAGCGGCTGTGTTGTGATAATATATATAATATTATAACAAGAGAAGTCCTCTTAGATAGCTCATTTATTAGTAACCATTGTGCATTGTGCGTTGTTTATGTTTCTTTCTGATTTTTAATCCAAAACATGACAGAACCCAATTTGTTAAGATCAATTTATGAACCTATACCATTTAAAAAATTATAAATGCTATTTGATGTTCTTTGTTTCAATTTTTTGTTACTTGAACCAATCTGTATACTTTGGGTTTTTTTTGTTTAATGCACAGAATTTAAAGCATTTTTTTCCTGAAGTTTCTTCATAAAACCACATCACCAATGTCTACTCTTTCCTGCTCCATTCAACTAGTAGAATATCTATTTTCTTCTCAGGTATTTGATTCTCAATTACGATGGTTTTCACTAAAAACAGCTTATGGCATGCGTTTAAAAAATAATATTAGGACACTTAAATTACTTGTTCCTGGTATTACCATATCAATTGCAATTTTTAAGTTTTCAAATTATACATTCAATTCAGATGTATTTAAATTGATTCATTTAAAGCAAGAAATACAGGCATTTTAATGTATAGCATTAGATATGCATTAGGTAAAGCTTAGCTAATGATCTATTTTTTTATTCTCACAAAATATTATCCATCCAGGCCTAAAAATTAAAATTGAATTTATTATATTTTTTATCTTATCCAGAAACAAAATTTTAACAATTGATTAAGATATAAATTTTCCAACTAAAAAAATTGTGAATTGGGCCTCTTTCTCTTAGTATTTATTTTAGGAGTCTAGCAACAATTTTTCTTAGGTTATCAGCACATTTCTTAGGTTATCAGCACATTTCTTAGTGTTCTTTGAATTCAGTCTGGGTCTTCAGTTTCAGATGGTAATTTGATCTTGCTAAGATCTTGAAGTAATTGGAATGATGGAGTATAACAACAACTTTAGTGTCTTTTATGGAAACTGTCAGTTACTGAAGGACATAAAGCTAGCAGAGCATGGTCAGAGAAAGAATCAAAGTCTGGTAAGCCAACTCTTTTCAGAGCTACAAGCTGCTAGACAGGTGTAAATATTTCCAAACTTACACCAAGGAGCTTAGGACCCTTGGATGAGAAGTCTTCCTACCACTTCTCTGTTTTTGGAGGCTGGAATTTGTATTTTTTTCTAATTTTGAATAACATTTTTTAAAGCTAGTACAAGCAAAATATCCATTCTGCTTTAGCATTTTGACGAGTTTTAAGCTCGATAGAGATGCGATTAAATTAGGCAATTAAAAACAGCGCTTTTAGACTTCTGACATAAATGATTTCCTTAGAAGTAGCATGCTGGAAGTCCCCTAAAATGCAACTTTTATTAATAACTATATACTAGCACCAAATATAGCCACCAGAGGCTGACAGGAACCAGATTTTATGATGACCAGGGGAACATGATCATTCAACTCACTCTTTTTCCCTGTATAATCTTTCTAACTGCACTATTTACCATTATTTAAATTATGATTTCTGAACTATTCTAATTGGAGGAAAAAAGTTAACCTATCACAATTTTTTTTTAATCTTTAAGCAATATCTAAAATCCATATGCCTACTTGGTGCTTAAAGGAAAATTGTGCTGGGGAGCAGTTTGGTTGTGAGACTGTAGAGAGTGTGCATCTTCCATCCTATTGAGGTAACTCCTTAGAAAAGAGAAAGGCTACTTTTGATCCAAACTTGCTCATTAATATGACTGTAGCTGCTAATCTTTTGGTTCTGTCTTGAACTTTAATGAGGTGAAGCTTGGAACTACAATGTCTAAAGATCATAAAATCATACAGCTAAAAACAAAATGCTGGAAATCATTGAATCCACTTATCAGATGAGAAATAATAAGCCTAAAGAGGTAGCCATTTTAAAACACATCAGTCTTATCAGTCTCCAATGTAAAATGAGTTACTGTATTTCATTAATGTTGATATTAAGAAATGACTTAATAGTTTTTTCACTTGGTGTCTTATACTCCTTCCAGATTACTAGCTACAAAAGTTGTCATTCAAATTCAGAAACTACATAAGAAGTAGAAGCAGCATTTAAAGAGGCACATGAAATTGAAACTCTTCTGACTAAAGCTTTCTCCTAAATTCTCTTCGAATTAACCGTCAGTAGCAGGAAGTGAAACATGGCATCCACCCTTTAGCAGTAACCACACTTAAAAAGGAATGTGTTGATACGACTAAAAACAATAGTTTCCATTACTTTGGAAACATAAGTAATAGAAATGCCAAAAGGTACCTTATCATTTGTCCCTTTCTATACAAAATGAACTATATCCTTTCTGTACATGAAGGATATTTGAGCAAACAATTTTGTTTTAAATTTGAGTTTAGAATTTTGGAACTACTCCAACGACCACAGAATTCAGTCATTGGCATATCACAACCTACTCTTTTCAAATATTGAAAACCAGAACAGTCTGCTTGAAAACCTGAAAATATGACCTAGTAAGGCAAACTTGACTAATATTTTTCTTTTTTATTTCTAACCTTTGCCCCTAGCCAATTATTGCTATCTCATTCTGGTACCTGGTGTGTATATGAACTCTGTTATGAGAATTTGACAACTTCTTAATCATCCAGTCTTTTCTTCTTCTACTTGATAGATATAAATACAGCAGAACTTTCCTGGATTATATTGTTTATAAGCCACATTTCAGTTTATGGTATGTATCCAACAATTTTGCTGCATAACAAACAACCAAAAAAGTTAATTTTAGTGACTAAAATGTATTTATTAATGGATCTGTAGTTTGGTAGAGTTTGGCCAATCTTGACCGGGTGTGGATTGGCTGTGCTTATCTCTAGGCTGCAAGTTCAGTTTGAGACTCAGGCTGAAGGGGGCATCAGCTATTCAGGGTATGGTGTTCTCAAGGCAATAACAGAAGCACAACTGACACATTTCAAGACTCTCCTTTTGTCTCATTTGTTTATATTTCATTGGACAAAGCATGTCTCATGGCCAAGCCCAAAGTCAAGGAGTAGGAAAATATGTTCCGTTTATGAGGTCATGGCAAGAGTGTGGATGTATAATGCTACTAGGGATGTGAAAAAATTGAGGCCAATAATTCAATCTTCTATATACTCTGTTGGAGACAAGCTCAGCGAATTAGTTAAAATGGAAAGCTGATTAATATCTACAAATCTTGCAACCCTCTGGAAAAGAAAGCAAGATCTCTCTGATGATGCTTAAATTTTCTATCTAATATTTCAAGTTATACTGGAGCCTAGAAATACCCATCACACAGGAATAAGTTGTTCCTCCTTTGGGATCCTGTATCTGAAATATGTGGCATCTCATTACAGTGGTAGCCAAAACAGCCGTTTTCTTCAATTTAGAAATACAAATGTGGATGTGTTAATTTTCAATTAAGAGTTCTAAACTTATTATCTGCTTGGCAGCTCATCCGTGTGACAGTCATTCCATCTGACTATTAATGTTGGCTTTTGACCTAAATGCAAAAGAAGCATCCAAACTTTAAGGGCATGTACTTTTTACAACCTGTTAGTGTCTGGTTAAGGAAACAGACATTATACAACTGTTCTTTTTGATCAGCACAAGCATGTAATGAAAATTATTTCCTTTGTCTAACAGTAGTATCAGAAGCTTTAACGATGCTTTTTTTAAAAAAAAACTGGGAAAAGGAGCCAGTGAATTGACCTCAAACAAATAATCAAAAAATAAATAAACAAAACATTTGTCAGCATTTTCCAGGAAGGGTGATATCAAGAAATAATAGAGATTGTGGTAGTACATTGCATTATGGGTTGCAAGTGTGAAGGTCAAGAAGTGAAACCTTCCTTTATGAAGTAATATTAAATGCTTGGCAGGGCACTGTTGTAAAAAGAAGCCACCAGAAGTGAAACAAGCAGTACTAAAGTTAAAAAGTTTATGTGCAAACCTCATCTAAGGCAACACAAGCCAGTTCTATAAAATAGTATAGTACCTTTCTTTATATATGGGCCTAGAGTATATTAAAATAAGTGATTTGTGTCCATTGACAACTAATTTGGAGATTTTTATAAGAAAAATATTCTCCAAAGTATTATATCACACTGTTTTAATAATTTTTTTCTTTTTATAAGGCATTGCCAATCCAAATAGTAGGAAATTGATATTTTTGTTTATATTAGGTGGTTAATTGCTTCCCAAAATACATTTATTGTGCAGGAGTCACTACCAAATATTATATTAAGAATAACAGTTGGACAAATTTATTGTAATACCACCTTTTCCCTTTTTTACCCTAAAACTATTTTTTTGTAGTGCACATTCTGCAACTCAGTATTATTGTTTTTCATAAAAGTGTAAAATCTTACAGGGAATTGTCTGCAAGCTCCCCTAAGCTTGAAGAAAAAAAGCAGATTTGTAACTCTAGTTCAGTCCCAATCAGGGTGCATGAATGCAGGGCTAACTTTATACCTATAACTCAGGAAAAGGTTGTGCTTTCTGGCCCTTTATAAAGTTGGACTCTTCTTAATCAATTCCAAACCAGGAACACCTACAAGTGGCAAATGGTCTTGAATAGACAGGTGAATAATGGAATATTGAGGCCATGTCTATGGTCAGCCTTACAAACACTGGCTAAGCCTGATAACTCTGTGTAGTTGCCTATGCATGGTTGTAATATGTTGTTAATACATTAAAAATGTCTTTACAATATAATTGTTGTATAACTGATATAGTATGGCCACATCAATCCCGTTGTCAAGTTAGGCCATGCCAAGCAGTTTTGTGTTTGGACACCTATATAGACATAGCCTGAAATTTTCATAGTTTGTGCTGAATAATAATAATCAGCTTCTGTATAACTCTTACAGTTTACTTACCATTTTCACATCCATTAGCACGTACTACAATAACTCTGTGAAGTGCTGAATCCTTGTCCTGTTCCATGGTCTTATTTGCTATAACTTTGTACTGGTGTCTCAGTAAGGGTTTCAACAGGAAACAGATGGCATATTCAAGTTGGGGTAATTTGAGGAGTGCTTGTTTACAAGGCACTACATACTCAAGAGAAGGCAGGGCAGGGTATAGGGAAATCTCAGAAGGTAGCACAAGACCCCAGGGCTAGCAACAGCAAAGCTGTCACCTCTCTCAGGCTTGATGCCATTAGAGGAGAGACATGTTTCTCAGAACCCAGAAAAAAAGAGATCATGCTGATCTTACTGCCTTGGGACTAACAGTGGCCTTCTGTTAAGGGACACAATTCACCTTGAACTGACACTCAGGAGAGGGGCCCAAGGGAATCGATATCCCGCCCTCAGTCTCTTTCTTCCCTCCAGTCACTTGCTAGTTCTCTCAGTCAAAACCAAACAGAAAATCATATGGCAAAGGAGTCCACTGATGTAATCCAAGTCAGCCCCTGGAAAGTGAAGAAAGGAGGGAAATTGGATCTGGGGGAATAAAAGAAAGCATAGCTGGCAAGTTTGTTTTGTGACATTTTTCTCCATGATACAAGAACGTGGAGAAATATAGTAAGAGGTTTATTTTATTAGCAATTTCAGTGAACTAATAATAATACTCTTTCTTTGAATATTTAACTCTCTTGAATTGATTCAGAAACGTAACTGTGAAGTTATAACTCCATTAATGTTCATTAATAGGTTAATATCCATTCATCTGTCAGTGAAGTACCTACCACTTGCTGGTTAGTTACTGTGCAAGATACTTCGTAAAATATAGATATAAACTTGATCTCAAAGACATACATTCTAGCACAGAAAAAATGAGCATATTTGCTTGTGAGATCTTAAAGCAATAAACCACATGAGACCAGCTAATGGGTTCATAAGGTAATTCAGAAATTGCTTATTATGAACCCATAGTACTTTTAGTATGGCACTGAACAGAGATCACTGTCCTTGCATAAGTTAAACTCAGACTCAAATCACCTGCAAATTAACCCACCACTAAACTTTAAGCTTCTTGAATGATTCTGTAGTTTTAAAAATATCTTCAGCATTTCGGTGTCAAAATAGCATATATTCAGTAAAAGTTTGTTGAATTAAATCAAACAAAACCAAAATAAACAGATTTAATTAAGACTATACTTTGTACAGTTGTCCTTCTAATCATGTCTTCTATATAAATAGGGAAGAAATAAGTTTCTCTCAGGAATATAAATGTCTTCCTCTATCTAATTTCTTTTATTTCCTTCTTAAGCAATATTTACTCCTTTAAAAATATTTATTGAGTACCTAATACGTACTTAACACTGTGCCAGGTGCTGTGAAGAATGCCAAGTAAATAGAATGAACCTCTAATTCTTTGGAGTTCCAATTAAATAACCTAAAGTTAAGCCAATTTGGGAGGGAACATTATGCCTTTGAGACTCTAGGTTTCTCTTGATTAGAAAGTCTTAAACATTTTAAGTAACTAAACAGATTAAGGAGAATTCAAGGATTCCTCTCACTAGTAAATTTGGATTAGTCTGGCAAATTTAGGATAAATGGAACCTGTTTAATAATTAAAAGAAGAGCGAAAGAATGATAATTACAACCTTTCTAGAATTTATGTTTACCACTCAACCTTCTTAATCATTTTCTAAATGTATCTGGTGATCAGGGTTTTATAACACAAGAAAATCTTTCTATGTATCCTGTAAATCTCTTCTTTTAAACAGCTCTTCAATTTTGTACTTTGTTAAAAGTTAAAAGCCTCCATGAAAATAAGACAAAAGTCAGTGAAAGACTGTAGCAATAAAAATCAGATGTGATTTTGTTTTGAATAACATCTGCTTTTTACAATCTTTTCATGATAAACTTTATAAGAATTTATCATAAAAAGCCTCATTGACAGTTAAATCTTATTTTAAGAGGATTTATTTCCCCCCATTGGTAAGAGTTTTCTTTTCTTAGACTTAACTAGTTGAAGATACTTCTTACCTACATTTTATGCTATGTAAATTATGATTTCTGATCACCTGTATATGTTTTTTTACTCCTGAAAAACAATTTGCTTAATACCGATACCAAGCAATGACATAGGTTAAAAGGCATTTTTTATTCCACTGTTTTATAATAGTTTCAATTTTATTTTGTAGTTAAATAAGATCATTAAATGCTTTTGTTGATCTTATTTTCTGTTTAACTAGATGGGTTTGGGATCTCTATTCAGTAAAGTACTGTACTCTTCAAAACAAACAATCAAAAAACAAATATTGAATAGTTCTACCATAGGAGTTTAGCATTAAAAAATATGTAGGTTAATATTTCTAATTTCACTCTAGTAATTTATTTTATGTAACAACCACTTGTGTATGGCTTATAAAATAGCAGTCAATACATAAATAGTGACTCATCTCTTCTTAAACTATTCTACTTCCATACTTATTAGAGTCCCCCTTAGTCATTGAAAAGAAGGCTAAAACCAAAAGAACAATAGTTTGCCAAAGTCATGAGAGAAGACATAAACACAGTATATCACGTCTCAGACTGAACCAACTCCCTTTATCATCTTTCATGACAGTTCCAACTATCAAGAATAAAATGAGTGTATGGAGCTATTATTAATACTATTAGTAGTATTCTTAAAATAACTTCTTTATTTTCACCTTTATATATTCTACTATTCCTTCAAAGCCCATCTCAAATTTGTCTTCCATAGAATATTCTGCATTGATTTCAGCCAACATTGATTTCTCCCTTTTTAAAATTTGTCTTGCACAGTTGAATAAGAAAGTCAGGAATTGGAAAACCAGAAGGGTGTATTAACTGAGAAGCAGAGGGGGAGAGTTTCAACAAAAGGCCCATCTAAAGTGGACTACTGTGGACTCCATACTGATTATAGCTGGTGATTAAATCTTATCTTTCCAACTGATAATAAACTCCTCTAAGGCCTACACTTATATTCCACAAGTTGCCCAGCTGGGTGCACAGCATGCATGCAGTTAGTATTTGCTGATTTATCAATTAACGAAATCTGAACATGTATTATTATTAAAACTTTAAAACTTTATTAAAACTTTAAAATTCTAAACTGAATGCCATCCATTATTTTTTTCACAACACCTTCATTATTACATTCATAGCATTTTTTTACAAACTAATTTTTTAACATTTATTTATTTGTTTGTTTGCTTTCATGGATATACCTTCACTAGATTGCAAACTTTACTAAGGCAAGACCATTATATCCCCAGTAGTGAGCACAATACCTCACACTTAGTAGAGTCTCGAATGAATAAATGATCTACAGATACTACTTTATTATGAAAGATCTTTTTCAGTAACTTGTTTCATATATATTTTCTCCAAAACTAAAGGCCTTGAGGCAAAGGACTAGAGATTATACATCTTCTATGTTCTTCTCATAATGCTCTATATCAGCGCCTCTCTTAGAATTGCCTGGCAAGCTTGTTAAAACACAGGTTACTTGACCCCATCCCCACAGATTCTGATTCAGTAGGTCCCAGATGATGCTGCTGCTGCCAGTCTCTTTGAGTAGTAGGGCTCTGGGATGTTACATGTATGTACACATGCTGAAAAGGGGGATCTGTGCTTACTAGCTGCCTAGATAATGCACGTTCTCACTAAGTCATAGAACTTTGAAACTTGCAAGGACCTTTGCTATTGTCTAGTCTGTGAATGGTATATGGCTCATACTATGCTATAGCACTTGACCTGTCTGTGGCCTCAGAATCTTCAGGGGCATCCCAGCACCATCACTCTAGCTGAAACTACTCTCTTCTTGATCTATTCCCATCCCATCCATAAAGATGAAGAAACTGTGGTTCAGAGAATTGAAGTCTCCTGATTCCAACGATCCTATAGCTCAGTCCTTCTCAATTCTTGTTCAGCTCTCAGTACCTGAATAAAAATTATGATATACTGAAGTAGCTTCTATCAGATTAAGTGTCCATAGTATGCTAAACACAGGACTTTATTCCAATGCACTTTCTTTTGCCTTATTCATCATTCCTTGAAATGTCTCCTAAGTAAGTTTATACCAGTAAAAGTTAAATTACACCACGATCTTCTTTGTATAAATCTTAGAGTAGTTTACTAAAATACATTGCAGCTTTCTTGTTTTAGGTGATTTTAATTATGTATGTTTTCTTTCAGTAATGCACCTTTTCTACTTCATCAATATTATGTTACGTTAGCTGTAAGTACAAAATAATTGAGAACAAACTATGACAAAATGAACCAAGCCTCAAAAAAAGGGAAAACCAAATACTCTTGTGGTTTGAGCTTTTTTTAGTCCTTGAAACTTTGAGAATATCTGTCTTTATTAACTTTTGCTTTTTGCTGATGGTTTCTCTCATTTTATTATAGCTCATAGCATTGTAAATTAATTTAACATGAAAGGATAAAAATGTTGCTTTTGAAATGTTTCTCATTAAATTATGGAAAAATATTACAATAAATAAAAGAAAGGAATGCCTCTGGTACCAGCTTCTGTTTGCTCAATTATTGTGGTACCAAAAGTGAATTATTACACAGTTAACTCAGAAGCAATATTATTGCCATTGTATTATAAAATAGATGAGTTGCAATCTTAAAAAAAAAAAAAAAGGTACAGCATAGGTCCTTTGAAAGTGAAATACCTTTTTTTCCCCGTGTGCCTCATTGAATGCATACTGACCCCAGTTTGGGCCATTTTGTTGTTGTTGTTTTCTTTTTTAGAATTCTTGCTAATGATGGTCCAACACTGTATTAAGAATTGCAAAGTAAATTTCAGCCAATTACTTTATTCAGGGGAGTCATTAAATTGAGGTGCCTCTGAAATTTTGGAAGGAATGTACTTGCCAATTAGCTGAAAGCACTACTCAATGTTCTTTCTATGGTTATAATCTCTCTAGTGTATTTTTAATTGAAGACAACCTCTGCAGAGGAAGTGAGAAGTTACTATTTATTGGTACTTGTTAGGATGGAATCAAGGGTGTCGAAGACATTTGTCTGTTTTCCTCCAACCTCCCCCACCCCCACATCCCCACACAAAGAATGGAACTTAAGTCATCTAAACATATGGGAAGAGAAGGTTAAGAGGTAATATTTACTGTGAACCAAAACAATTGTTCAAAAGTAAAATTTTTAAAAAAAGGAAGGCCTCTCAACTAGATAGACTTACCTTCCATATGGAATTCAATGCATTGATGTTTTCAAATTCTATAGGACAAGCTTAAATGAGTTTATGACTAAATATTTGAAGTGAGCTTTTACAACAAGGTAAATATCTGAATAATCTTTCTCAATATATAAACCATTAAATAACGCCATCACCTACTAAAATCAAGGGTCTATTATATGCCCTGGAAAGTATAACAATTAATCCAAACCAACTTTTGCCTTTACATAATAAGGCAAAATAAATTATTATAATGCAATGTAGAAATTGTACATTCCACTAAAGATTAACCAATGAGAGTAATATGAAAATTCTTAGTTTGGAAATGTATTGGAAGATTTCCAGGTTAGATAAGATGTCCAGTAAATAAACTATCAAAACTAACATGTGACTTCAATTAATTGTCAATTTTCAACGTTTTTAGAATATTTTATTATAAAACACATTAAGCAACTTAAGTATCCAAACATTATTTTTTGATGATTCAGAAACCATTACAAATGGTAGCATCAGCTGAGAATGACTTATACACATATTAATTCAACCTATATTATAGACGTGCAGTCGTCTCGATTGTTCAGTGTCAGAAGTCAGAAGGGCTGTCTCTGAATTGTTTATGCTGAGTTAATTATAGAGGGTATAACTCTGAGCTAGTTTGTCTGCTGCAGTGGTTCTCAAAGAGGGGAGACAATATTGCCCATACAAAGGTGACATTTAGCGATATCTTGAGACATTTTTAATTGTCATTACTGGTTCAGAGATGCAACTGAAGTCTAGTCAGTAGAGGCCAGATATGCTGCAAAATACCCTATAATGCAAAGATAACCCTCCACAATGAAGAATTATTTAAGCCAAAATGCCAGTAGTGCCGAAGTTCAGATACCGTAGTCTAATGTATTGCTTACTCACCTTTCTTGAAATTTTACTTAATAACCAAATTTTTCATAATCACCAAAAAGCTTTAGAAATTTTAAAAAATTTACTCATTTTTGCATAGTATAAGTGATTTTAATTAGCATGATTAGTTAGTATGTTTAATTTATTATATAATAAACTATTGATGATAAAAATATTGTTTATTCACATATATCTTATACTAGTATATTATTTAAGAGTTTAAACCATTTATTTAATGACGTTATAATATTCATTATATACAGACAAATATTTTACTTTTTTCATTTAACAATTATTTTTTTAACTCTAATTACATTAAAAAAGTATGAATTAACAATTACTTTTTAAAATTGCATGCTTGATTTTGGAACCAAATTACTCATGAAAATGTGGACTGAAGTTTAATATTAAATAAAATATGTGAAGTAAAGATAAAACTACTTTTATGAGCAGATATTTTACTTCTTGCTTTTTTGTGGGTGGTGTTTTGGCTAGAAATTAGTTGATTTTTTTTGTCTCTAAACAATGCGATAAGAGAGGCTCTAGCTGACATTTTCAATCACATCTTCACAAATTACACTTTGAACAATAGTTAAATAAAGTTTCATTCTGAGATTTTCATTTTATTGGTGTTCTGTTGGGCTTGGGCATCAGAATGCTTACAAGCTGCTCAGCTGAGTCTTATGTGCAGCAGAACTTTGAGAACCTTTATTTTTGTTTAGTGTTCCAATTGGAAGATTCTATAGCTAGATTGCATGGGTTCAAATCCCCCATCAACTCTTTACCAGCTGCCTTTATGACACTGGCAAATTACTATGTGCTATAATTTTCTCCCCTGTAAGATAGAGGAAATAAAAATTTCTACTTTTAGATCTTATATATGCAGTATACAAATTGATTTACTCTGAAGATCTTCTTGAGGAAAATATGAAGAATTGTGATTTTTTGTAACTTCCTCAATAACTTTATATATGTCAACATCAATGTAATTCATTTTTTCTGTCTTTAATCAGTGGTCCAAATAAGGATATAAAATACAAGAATAAAAAATTAAGACTATTATAACGGTCAAAACTCTCTTGAATAGCTAACAGTGTTGAGTGATTAAACAAAGTGAGTGACTAAGTCATATGCACACCTCTTTGATTCCTACCCCTTGACCATGTATTTGGCATTGTAATTTACAGATGTATATGTTTTCAAGAATAGATATAATTACCTTTAATAATATGAACATCCAGAACAGTTTTTCAGGTCCCTGGAAAATGTCATGAAAATTAGTTTTAAAAGGTTATGCTCATAATATCTTTGAGGTGAGATCACAGCAGACTGAGTCAACAAATAGGATTAATAAAACACAAGATGGACATAAAGACAATTGAGTCTAAACCATAAGCATAATTATATAATAGTAGCAAAAAGAGCTTTGGATAATCCTTTCATAAAACTCAATCAATATCTTTGCATTTAGAAGACAAATATTTAATTTGGTGGTTAGAAGATTTCTTATTATTCCATCACTTCTTTTCGTTTGTATGCCATTTTTCAAAGTTAATTTTTTTACTTGTAAATTGTTTCTAAAAATTAATGTAGTTATTAAGTCATTGAAAAACGGCCATCAACAAGTTCTATATTTACATGCTTAAAGTAGACATCCTATCAAATTCACTATCTCTAACATTTGGCAATATTAATGCCACCTCACTGAGAAACCTCGGATATATACATATTTTAGGGTCTATTATATGCCAGGCACTGGACTAGTCATTGATAGTACAGTGATTAATGATACTTAGGTTAATTTCAGTCATGTTGTCAGAAAGCTTATGCTCTAGTTTGGGACAGGGAGGGGAAATTTAATAAGAGAAATATATAATGCTCTAACAGAATATGTAGTGGATAATGGCCCAGTGGAATCAGACAAGGCCTTTTAGAGGAGGTGACATTTGATTCAGGTTTTAAAGGCTGAATGGAAATTCACTGGTTGAGATAAACTCCTCAGGAGAAATTACTTCAATAGAACTTGCCATTAGCCCAGAAATAAATGGTGTGCAAAATCATTATCATCCGTCAATTTACTCGGTCTACTTTGTTCTTAACTTCAGAAAAAAAAAAATCAGAAATATAATTTAAAAAATTTGAGTCTATTTTACTGTCTCTTAAAATGAGTTAATTCAAGAAGGAAATTGAATATAATGAGAGAGGATCTCCCCAGGGTGAAAAATGCTATTGATTGTTTGCTCGTGTTTAATTATTTTCTGCCAAAAATATATTATGCATAAACTTGATGATTAAAAATTCATATTATTACATTTCTAAATTGGTAATGCCATTTATTGTATCATATATTAATCAAAAAATCCTCATCTTGCTGACTTTAACAAACTTAAATGAACAAAATACAAAATAATTTATATTATATTACACTGTGTAGTAGATTTGTTAAACTAGACCAGAACAATGGTCCATGAAAAATTGGTCCCTGACTCCAAACACCCACATCACAGAATCTCTTTGAGACTGTGTCATTTCAAGTCAGAGAAAATTGTCTAATAAATTGTTGGCTTATAAAATGAAAACTAAAGTATCTATGGGGCCATTCTTTTTCTCTTTATTTTTCTACAGCAGCTCTGTCCAATTGAAATATGTTTCACATATATAATTTAAATTTTTCTAGTAGCCACACTAAAAAAATAGTAAAAATGATGAAGTGAAATTAATTTCAAAAGTATGTTGTATGCAACCCAATATACCTGAAACATCATTTTAACAAGTAATTGTTATAGAAGTTGTTAATGCGATTTTTTTCCATATTAGGTATTTAAAATCCAGTATGTTTTACTCTTACAGCACAACTCAGTTAAAACTAGTTACACTTCAAGTGCTGAGTGTGTCTAGTGGTTTCCATATTATAAAGTACAGTTCTAAAGATCTCCATTAATACAAAAGAAAAAGGACTGCTGGCCTTCACTAATAAGTTATTCTTCACTGCTAACTTTGGGGTCATTTCTGAATGTAATCTACGGATTTAAAATATTCTATCTTAACATCTCTGAGCACTTCAGTTTTAATGCCATAGTATTCTTTAAAAATGGAAGATATTCTTCTTTTACAGAATACTCTGAAAAAGCAATTAGAAGTTTATGATGCACATAATGCAAAATACAAGTCATTTCCCAAACCTAGAAGCACAAAAACTATAGCCATTGATCACTTTTGAGACTATTATCTTGAGTATGTCTTTGTTTAGATACTGGTGATATCGTGAGAACTTTGTGATAAGAAAACAGTCTTTAAGAACAAGATACCAGACTAAAATAGATATCCGGAATAAACGACTTGTTTTTAATGGAAACTTGATTTTTATCATGCATAGGGGTACACTAGTCTAGGGAAATACTAGTCTGAAAATATATCCCACACTTGCTAAGTTACTAAAAGTTACTTGAATCAGCAACTTAACAAGAAAATTTCCTTGTGAGTGATGTCATTCTTGATTTTCAGCCAAACCTACCTACTTTTGCAAAGCAGCTGGGAAGAATCACTTAGAGCCAAAATAAGATGAAAGTATCAACACTTTGGAAAAGAGTTACTAGTGAGATAAACTCAATCGTTCATTTGCTAAGTATATTTCAATTATCAGGGGTCTTCTAGTTTATAAGTACTTTTTTTTTTTACCAAATGTTAGATTACAATTCAGATGCTTGAGATTTGAAATGAATTTGCCACAGGGAGAAATATTATAAATTTTAATTAATTTCCTATGCTAATTCAATTTATAATGCATTCCTGTATACACACTGCATAGTGTACTGTATACTTTACCTGTCATCTATAATAATTTTTCCCCTGGTGTCTACTTCCCACTGGAAGAATGAAAGTAGAATATTATTACATGGCACATGGTTTATTCCTTTTACAGATTTTAATAATTGTGTATTTATTTGGGGTGGTTGGATTTATTTTTTCATATAAATGCATGGGTTACATACATAGGTGGTGTAGTGGTGAAGTGACAGCTTTTAGAGTATCCATCACCTAAATAATGTACATTGTACCCATTAAGTAATTTCTCATTTTTATACAATTCTAATTATGTATGTATTTAATGTGTTTTAGAAAAATACAGTCAACACTACAAACAGTTGATTTTAAAATACCATTGCTTAGAATGAGACTAAGTAAAACAAAATGGGTCAATACAAGTCAACCCAGAAAACCATGTCAAGTAAGAGGACAAGCATGGCAGTAGTTTTGAAAGCAACTTGTGAAAGTACTTCAAAGTTGTTTCACTCATGAAAAATTCCTTCAGAGTTTCTACTAAGAATACCATGTACTACTAAAAATGCCCTGATACCTATTATCCTCTTCCTTCTCACCCCCAGATTCTTCTTCCTTTAACCCCTACACACTTTCCTTTGCTGATTTTGATAGAAAGCGAAGCTCTAGTAAGTTAGGGAGATGGAGGAAATGGAATAAGGTGGGATGGGGGTGGCAAAAAATGGGATGATATAGAACCTGGAATAATTAAATAGCTGAGCATCGAGTGGTAAGGGAAGGTTCCCCTAATATTTAAACTGAGACCTGAGATTTGAATTGGTCAGATAGAGGGGAAGGAGACAGGAGGAGCATTCTAAGCTGGCCAACATACTGTACACAAGTCTGAAATAATGAGAAAGTGATTTTGAGAGAATTGCGGCTTAGTAAAGCTGAAGTTTCAATTGGGACAAATGAAACTGAAAAGTTATCAAGGGCCAGAAAGGTTTTTTTGTTGTTTGTGTTTATTTTTACTTGGGTGACAATGGTAAAAACCACTAAAGGTTGTTTTTTAAGCAGAATAGTGATTTCATTTAAAAGGAAAATTGGATTGATGTGGGAGAGGCATGAGCTGAGTCAAAAATATCCTTCGTTAAATTAGTGAAATCCAGATGAACACATTGGTGGTCTAAACTAGAGTATAGCTGTAAGTGATGAAAAAAAGTGAATAGATTCCAAAGGTTTCTTTTTAAACATACACTTTGCCATATTTGGCAATGGATTTATGTGGAAAGGAAAAAGCCAAAGTTTTTGGTTTAGACAGCTGGAGACCCTCAATGAAGTTGGGAACTCAAGACTTAGAGTATGTTGGGAGGGGTAGGGTGTTTAAATTGTATAGCGATTTAATTTATAGGGATGACTGAGTGACAACATAGAGAGGTCATTGCCATTGAAAGAAGTTTTATTACACTTACCGAGAGAAGGGGCACACTAAACCACGGAGAGCCACATGGAAAATTACCGGAGTCAGTCGGGAAGCAGAAGGAGCCAAAGAGAAAGCAAGGCCCAGAGCTTTTAGTGGCTTCTTCTTCTTTTTTTTTTTTTTTTTCTTTTTCCTTTTTAATTTTTAATTTTAAAGATATGGGGTACAATTCATGGTTAGGTATACAAATGTTCATTATGCAGTTACCTTTGTTGATGACATGTCCCCCCACCCCACCCCAGCAGTTTCCCACTACTGCCAATCCTTTTTTTATAGTATTATAGTATTCAAGATCCGCTTATGAGTGAGAGCATGTGGTACTCAGTTCTTTGTTTCTGCGATAGATCACTCAGTATTTCAGGCTCTAAACCCATCCAGGTTGCTGCAAAGTTCATAATTTTGTCCTTCTTTATGGCTGCGTGATATCCCATTGTGTATATGTACCACATTTTTTATATCCAGTCCTCTTTCGATGGGCAGCACGGTTGGTTCCATGTTTTTGCTATTGTGAATAATGCTGCAATAAACATGCATATGCAGGTATCTTTTTCATAGAGTGATTTGAGTTCCTCCGGGGTATATTCCCAGTAGGGGGATTGCGGGGTCATATGGAAGGTCGATTTTTAGATCTTTTAGGAATCGCCAAACTGTTTTCCACAGAGGTTGTTCTAGTTTACACTCCCACCAACTGTGTAAAAGTTTTCACTTTTCCCCGCATCCTCTCCAGCATCTGTTGTTTTTTGAGTTATTGATGATGGTCATCCTGATTGGAGTTAGATGGTATCTCTGTGTGGTTTTAATTTGCATTTCTTTGATGACTAATGAGGCTGAGCGTTTTTTCATGTATCTGTTGGCTGCTTGTACGTCTTCTTTTGAGAAGTGTCTATTCCTATCTTTTGCCCACTTTGTATTGGGGCTGTTTGTTTTTTCTCTTTTCGGCACATTTGAGTTCCTTGTAGATCCTAGATGTTGGGCCTTTATCAGATATACAGTTGACAAATATTTTTTCCCAGTCTGCGGGCTGTCTCCCTGCTCTGGGAATACTGGCTGACCATTTGCAGAAGGATTAAAGCAAGACCCCTATCTATCACCATACATAAAAATCAACTCTAAATGAATCAAAGACCTCAAACTATAAGAACCTTAGCAAATGCAGGCAACACCCTTATGAAAGTTGGAACTGGCAAAAAATTCCTGATCAAAACCTCAAGTGCCCATACCATAAGAAACAAGATCGACAAGTGGGACCTCGTCAAACTGACAAGCTTCTACAAAGAAAAGAAGCCTTTAGTGGTTTCTAAGGGAAGGAATGACTGAGACAAAATAGATAAGTTTGAACAATTTTAAGATTGGATAGTTCAAATAATTTCCATGGACTCCTGGCTATACGGGTGGTTGCTGTCCAATACCTGGCCATGGGGTGATTTAGGGTGGGGGAAATTTTGGTTTAGTGTCTAACCAAACCAGAAAAAAAAGGTGGCTGGAGATAGGGACTTTGGATTGGTTGGTTTGTAGATGAAAAGCAAACCAACCAATCCACAAGAGAACAAGTTCACAAATCATTTGCCATCTCAAGGAATTAGCTAACCCTGGGAGAGGCAGTCTCTCCCTGGCCTTCAAAGCCCTTCTTTAAGGTGTCCAAGCATTATAAAATATATAAATTTTTAAAAACATAATTAATGCACAAGATAAATGCTGTAAATTAGGAAAAGTGGTTTCATCTGGAAAGCTTATTAATATGCAGATGACTGAGTTTCACTCCTAAGTTTCTGACTGGGGAGGTTAGGGATGACACAGAGAATTTACATTTTTCAAAAGTTCTGCTGCTACTGCTGGTGAGGGACCAGGCTTTGAGAACACTGATTTAGGATGTGTATTATTTGGGGACTATCCAAAAGGAGTATACATTCTGGGAATATTTTGGGGCAGTTGGCAGTTGGCTACATTCTGGGAATATTTGGGGCAGTTGAAATTAAGGATTGAATATTAAGCTGGAAATAAAGATTTGGTGGCTCATCTGTGTTCAAATGATCATTGAAATTTTGAGGGTACAAGGGGAAAGGAGCCCGTGTACAAACAAAAGTTAAAACAGCAAAATCCCAAGCATCACTGACCATTGAGAATGGAGCTAAGTGAGAGGAGTCTACAAAGCTGATTCAAAAAAAATCACAGTGTCTTAGGAACCCAAGGAAAGAAGATATTTGCTGCCAGCATGCATTAACTACTTCATAATTACTTGTATTGATTACAGTTATAGATACATGCTTTCTTAAACAACTTAAGTCATACAACTGATTTTTAATTATTTTTTAGATTAACAAATGAAAATTGTATAAAATTTTTGCATACATGATATACAGCATAATGCTTTGAAAAATGGATACATTGTATAATGGCTATATCAAGCTAATTGACATAGGCATTACCTTACATATTTACCCTTTATTTTTGGCGCAAAAACTTAAATCTACTCTCTTAGCAATTTTCAGGTACAGTAAGTCCCCTACCATACTAACAAATTTTTTTCCAAAAGTGTGTTTGTAAGTCAAATTTGTTTGTAAGTCCAATAAAATTAGCCTAGGTACCCAACTGACGCAATTGGCTGTATGAGAGGGGACACAAAAAAAACTGGAATTATTTTTTGGAGGCAGCCCCTTTGTAGTACAGACTTCCTCTGCTAGGTAAGTACTCTAGGAGCCCATCAGCATCAGTGTACCAGGTAGTGTTATTGTGAAAGGCTGCATTTAGCTTCAGTGAAGTTTTTTTTGGAGACTCTTTCAATGTGTTTGCCCAATTTCATGATGGGTGATTTTACAAGCACATCTGCCCACACTGCACTTAGTGTTCAGCAGTTTGTTTGTTTGTTTGTTTTTACCTAAAACAGCATGATCTTCATGCCCCGCCCACCCTATTTATCCAATCTCACCCTGACTGACTTGTTTTTGTTTCCCTGGATGAAAAGTCTTCAAAGGAAAATGACTTGCCAGTGTGGAAGAGGTGAAACCAAAAAAAAAGCAGAAGCACTAAAAGGCACCAAAATTGACAAGTTCAAAAATTGAGCAGTGGAAAAAGCATCTCAATATGTATAGTGCATCAAACAGAGAATACTTGTAATGTGACTACAGTTTAAACATGTAAGATTAAATACATATTTTTAAATAAATTCTGAGATTTTGGGGGGGTTCCCCCTCATATGACACTGTACTTTAATGGGTTTATAATAATTTTCACACAAGTAGTACATAAGAAACAAACACACACAAAAGCACAACCACTTGGTAGAGGATGCACGTACGTGCCAATGTATGCCAGAGATGTGAATTAACATGACTGGACATGCAAACTCATGTTCCATCTTTGAAAGTTCCCAACTTAAAGGGTCATATGTAGGGTACTTACTGTATACTACACTGTTGTTAACTATAGTCTGTGTATTGTACAATAGAACACTTGAACTTATCCGTCCTGTCTAATTGAAATTTTGTTTCCTTCACTGATTATTTTTAAATAACCAACTTATATGTGTAAGTTACCATTCAAACGATTTTGATATTCTTTTGAGGGGAGATCATTTTCATGACTGTGGTTTCTTATTTTTTAATATCCTTAGAGGTATCAAAATTTTATATTTTATATTGATATTTCTATATTTTGGGAATACATTTGATTTTCTGTCAGTCATTAAAATCTTTTTATATTGAATAAAAGAAGTGAATGGCAAACCTAGATGGAACACACTTTTAAATCATAAAAGTAAATACCGACTAAGATTTCTTTGTAATTGAAAACCGTCTTTGAAAGCAGTTTTTAAAAACCATTTAGTTCCTAAATTGTAACATTACTCACTATATTAAGGACAGTATTCATTTGAATATACAATATTCTTGGTCAATTTGCTTTTAATATCTTCTTCCCTAAGAGTTATCTCACATAGATACATATAAATACCTCTGAATGGCTCTGAAAAATATCTTGATTCAAGTGTTCTTGATTCTAAGATTCATGGTTAATGGATATTGTATTGTGACAACCTTGGCAGGCTATCTTTGAAGAAGCTTTGAATTGTATTCAGAACATTCTACAAAACTATTTCGCGATCAAGATTTTAGACAAGAATAGTCAGGGGAAGATTTTAGAGGGCAACATTTTCATTTTCACATAAGGCATTTTTCTCATGTTGAAAATTAGTTTACTAAACACAGTGTATTACCTTCTCATTACAAGAAGTCTTTCACATTGGTATAAATGTATATAGCAGTTGTGTCAGAAATGAATTACCTCTCAAACTAGCACATGGAAAGAATTCTGAGATTTAGCACATATGTAGCTTTTAAATAGCATACTCTCTTTCAATCATGATATGTTAGTCCAGGTTCTCATCAGCTATTTTCAGTTACTCTTTAACTTTATATTTCTTTGTATATTTCTTTTATCTAATCCATAGCTTGAGGGTTTTTTTTTTTTTTAGTTCTTGAATTTCACTTTTTTTTATTATAGAAATCTTGGTTTTATTTTTTCCCTGACATGGTTATGTTCCAGATAGGATCGGTTACAAGCTATAAATCCAATATTTTAGGGCAGACTTGAACATGCATCAGGACTACTTGAGGACTTGTTAAAACACAGATTGAACAGTCCTACCCCAGAATTTCACATTTAGTTAGTAATAAGGTGGAGCCTAAGAATTTGCATTGCTAGCAGGTTTCCAATTGATATTGTTGCTGCTGGTTTGGGGACCAAACTCTAGAAACCATTGAATACGAGAAAAACTATGTGTAGAAATTTTCTTCATTGAATTTTGTCACTGAAAACATTTAGATGAAAAGACACCAAAGATGTAATCCTTTAGATATTGGTGGGTTCTAATAATTTACATTTTTATCAGATTCCCAGGGATGCTATTATGTTGATCGAGGACCACGTTTGGGGAACCACTGATTGAAGTATCATTAAAAAGCAGAAAAAAATTAGGGCAGCATAGTGTCATAATGAGGCTTAAATACCTATTTTGTTTTTATTTGGTCAGAAGCTTCTTATGGGCAAAAATATCACAAGCAGAGCTGATGTCCAACTTGTGTTCATAGCAAGCATAAGGGATATTTTGGAAAAAGCTGAGATTGGCTTTGGGGATAGAGATGAGTAGGGAGGAATACATTCAAAAAAGAAAGAAATCACACGTTATGCTTTTCTTTGGGTGAAGTAAGAGCAAGAGAGTAACCAGAAATATCTTAGATTGGTTCAGCAAGTTGGGTCCCTCAGTCACAAAGGAGAGATATACAGATTTCTTACAGGAGGGTCATTTGCTCCAAAGGCACACAAGAGACTTCAAGGATTTGTGGATTCCTCATCAGACAAGATTTATGCCATTCCTATTTGAGTATCTACACTCTCCCAGCCCTGTGCTTGGCTGACAAGGATCCCACCCTCTGGAGTTTGCAACCTAATTGGGAAAACAGCCAATAAATGTGTGATTTATTTTTATTTAAAACATTCTTCTGGCTGCTGTGTGAATATAGGATATAGAAAGTGCCAGAGTGTAAGGCTGATGCCCTGCTCTGAATTCCACCTCCTCAAAGCTTTGCTCTGTCAGAAATCTCCTTCTTCCATAATTTTTAAAGTCACTCTCACTACCGATTCTTTGCTGTCAGCTCACCATTCTGCTACTCTTCATTTTAACAGAAATGTGTTCACCCTCACCCTGCTGCACTCCACTCTCCCATCCAGTGTCATCTTTCTCCCTCCTTCCATGGCCAGTCTTTAAGGAAGAGTAGCACAGCTGACTAACTCCCTTTCTTTACCCACGACTCACTTTCTAGCCCATTTATCTGGCTATTACTCCTATTGTGCCAGGCAAACTGCTCTCCTGCTAGGAACATTAATAGCTTACCCCCTGCCAAATTGGCTAACTTGTCTTCTCCACGTATTTTTTTTTTCTTTAATTCTCTGACACCTTCTTCTCCAGGTTTTCACCTAATCTATCTCCATACTACATTTGAGTCTCTTTTCCTGATGATTCATCCTCAGCTTCTTTGATAGTTATGGCTGCTTCCCAGATTTCATCCTCAGCCCTTTTTCACTTTCCATTTCACATCTCTTCTGTGATCTCATCTTCATCCACAGATCCAATTACTACCTGCAAGCAGATGATTCTCAAATCATTATATGCTATTTTCCCCTCTTGGCCATTCCATATTGATATCTGCAACTCCCCAATGAACCTCTGTATTGAAGTCACAGAACCGGTAGCTACTAACAAGCACGAGTAGGGTATACTGAATAATGTCTTCTCTGATTGGTTAAGATTTTTTATGCAGTTGTTAAATATTTTGAGTCTTACCCCTAGCTACAGACATTTCAAACAGCATATCCCAAACTGAAATCCCCAGTAAAGCTGGACATCTGCCTCTAGTGCTTATTTTGGAAGTTGGCACCACCATTTACCCAATTATTTAATCCAGAAGCCTGTAATTCCAGCGAGACTTCTCTCTTCCATGTGCATGTCTACAAAATATTTCAAATGTCTTTCAGACCTCCTAAATCTCTCTTAAAACAGACTTTTCTCTATGGCTTTCCATGATTTCAGACCCTTCTCACTGTGAGGTCAAGCACACCTGATTTGAATCTTGTAGCCTTTGACAAATTTCTTAATTTTTTCTATTCTTGGTTTCCTCATAAAGTTTTCTGCTTCTTAGGGTGACTAAAAGGTTTACATGAGATTACCATATAAAGAGTCAGGTACATTAAATGCAATGAATAAAGAATAATCACTATGATTGATGCTGATGATGCTATTAATAGCACCTAGAAAACTGCAGTAACTTCGCTGGTCTTCCGGCATCTAGTGTCAACTTCTCAGCCAGAGTTATCTTCTTCGTTTTTATTTTTTTGCCAATGTTTAAGTTTATTTACTTATCTAGTTATTTATTTTAAAATATATGGGGTACAATACAGGGTTAGGTATACAAGTGGTCATCTTCTAACACGAAGGCTGACCCTGTCCCATCTGTACCCATACTTAAAATTATCAATACCTTTAAGATAAACCTCCACCTCCTTGGAGTAGCATGTAAGGTCATTCATGTTGCAATTTCTCCATGACCCCATTTCTTCTATTTCTCTGGTGGAGATAGGTAGCAGAGAATTCAAGGCCACCTGGACACTACCCACATTATGTCTCAATACTTCTGTCTGTTGGGAGGACCTTTGACTTAACCACCCCACCTTTTCCAAACTACTTCATACTCTTTCTTCAAAATAATCTTAAACTCTAGATCCACAGAGAATCACAAACATCTCTATAAATTGTACAGGATGAACATGCCCCCAAAACTGTTTTCCAGATGTTTCAAAGTCAAAAGTTGAATAATCACATTTACAGAAAAGGAATTAGATACAAAATGGTGGCACTAGCATAAAAGTGTTTTAAAGGTATACTGTTTACAATTCGGATTTTTTTCAGCCTTTTAGTATGAAAATATTTTATCATACAGCAAAATAGAATTTTACAGTAAACAGCTACATACCCACCTTTTTGCCACTGAAATTTTACTATACATGCTTTGTAGCATATTCATTTAGCCATCCTTCTCTATATAATTAATTTTTGATATTCTAATAATTTTACTCTTAGGTAACAAGTTGTGTTTTCAAAAAAGCAAAATCAACTTGTTCTTGTTAAAACAACATGACCCAGGCTTGGTGGCTCAGACTGTAATCCTGTGCCTTGAGAGGATGAGGTGAGTGGATTGCCTGAGCCCGCGGGTTCGAGACCCGCCTGGGCAACTTGGCGAGACCTCATCTCTACAATAAATCAAAAAAATTAGCCGGGTGTCGTAGCGTGCGCCTGGAGTTCCAGCTACTTGGAAGGCTGAGG
>CAUYQG010161905.1:0-14248 GCA_963574415.1 Tarsius wallacei | reverse complement strand
GGCATCCCCCAAGTAAATATTGCCCCCATTTTACAGACGACTAATAAGATGTCACGGTCAAAGAGTATAAGGTGGAGAGCTGGGGATCAGGCCAGAAAAATCTTCGTTTCCAACAGGTTCCAAAGTGATACTAATGCTGTTGGTTTGAGGACTACACTTGTCCTAAGCTTAGCTGAGAGCTACTGAAAACCACCCAGGAATTTAGTTCCTATTAAATTACAGGCGCGCGCTACCACACCTGGCTATTTTTTTTTTTTTTTTGATTTATTGTAGAGATGAGGTCTCGCCTGCCCAGGCGGGTCTCGAACCCGCGGGCTCAGGCAATCCACTCACCTCTGCCTCCCAAAGCGTGTGATTACAGGCTGAGCCACCGGCCTGATCCCCAGCTCTCCACCTTATACTCTTTGACCGTGACATCTTATTAGTCGTCTGTAAAATGGGGGCAATATTTACTTGGGGGATGCCAGAAGGAGAAAAGGAAGTACCGCATCTAACACAGTGCTTGGCCCCCTGTAGGCATTCAATAAAGAGTAGCTACAGTCATTCACAGCAAGTGAACTGTGTTTTCCCTACTCACTAGTTTGAATCTCTTTCTTCCAGGCCACTTGTTTCCTAAAAACAGACTCCAGCCCCCCTCCCCGCCCCACATGAAAAGGTCCTCCAAGACAATATTTCTCAGAGTTAGTGTGCATGTGAGTCGCCTGAGCATCTAAGATGCAGATTCTGAGTCAGTCTGGGAGGGCTTGCATTCCTAGCAAACTCTTGGGGGTTGTGAATGCTGCCAGTCCATAGGCTACACACTTTTGGTAGACAATGTAACCAGTTAGCGGGACTTAGGGACTTAGGGACTAGATTCTTCGGGACTAGTGGTTTTCAGACTTTGCAGATCATCATAATCATGTAGTGGATTTGTTAAAATACAAAATACTGTGCTCCACTCCAGAGTTTCTGATTCAGTAGGTCTGGGGTGAGGCCAGAAAAATCTTCGTTTCCAACAGGTTCCAAAGTGATACTAATGCTGTTGGTTTGAGGACTACACTTGTCCTAAGCTTAGCTGAGAGCTACTGAAAACCACCCAGGAATTTAGTTCCTATTAGTATTGACTTTTAGAGGGGGGTGGATTTCTTGAGGAAGCTCCGTCTAAATAAAGGCTCTCTCGTCTCCCCTCTCCAGCCAGCCCCCCTTCAATAAGCCTGCCATGACAGTAGCAGGAGCCCTTTACCTTGTAGACATTGATGGGGATGTCAATGATAATGTGCAGCAGGTCTCCCAGAGCCAGGCTGGCGATCAAGATATTGGGGCCGTTTCGCATGCACTTATTCTTGTAAATTATTCTCAGCAGCGTGGAGTTCCCGATAATGCCCAACACGAACACGAGGCAGGACACAACCGTGTTGATGTATTTGAAAGTCCCTTTGATCTCGATGGTTCCTTGGCACCGGGGAGGGGAGAGGGTGCGTGGCGGGGCTCCTGCAGTCCGTCCTCCTTTAGGCACACCCGCAGGTGCCAACGACCGCGGCAGACTGGTGTTGGAACTCCTGGGCCAGGAGGTCTTAGTGGGTGGCGTCATTATCTCTGTGGTTTGCAGAAGCGGAGTGGCCCCGGCAGGCGGGAATCCCCTCTCTTCTCCCCAGACCTCCACCACGCCGCAGGCAAGAACCAGCGCCACCAGGGCGCGTCTGCAGAGGCTTGGCGAGGACTTCATGCTGCCGCTTACTCCAGCTGGCGTCCGGTGGCCGCTCCGCAGTTTTCAGAGCCTGGAAGGAAGAAAGACCGAACACCTGGGTCAGCTACCGCAGCCACGCCTCTTCAAATGCTAGCTCGGAGCGTTGCCTCTTGGCCACTATCCGCGCGCAAAAGTAACTCAAGTTTGCGCGCAATTGGGGAACTTGGCCAGTGCTGATGGAATCTCCTTCCCGATTCCCTCTCCGGAGTTTTTCTTCCCTTGTCCCGCATGGGGCGGGGCATCTGGAAGGAGTGTCCGGGGGAGGGAATGTCCAAGCGCAAAGCTCTGAACTCTTCGGCGTGCCGGGAGGAAGACACACGTTTTAGCTAAGGGTGCCCGGGGACTGCGTAATCAAGGCACCTGGCGGCCCAGGGCATATGTCAATCTGCATTTCGCGCCACAGGGGAGCCCCCATGTCCTGCGACTGAATTCCAAGACTCCTCCCGGCGGGTGGAAACCGCTGCTCCCCTGCTGGCTGCGCTACCGCTCCCCCTGCGCGTCCAGGGGGGCGCCGGAGGAATCGGAAACTCTCGGAGACATTAAGCCAGCATTAGCTGGGAAGCTTCTGTCCCCTCCAAGTGGTTTCAAACACTCACGCTCTTTCCTTTACCCCTACCCCATTTCAATTTGCTCTATCCACAGGTTTTATTTTTTAATTTTCAGTCTAGTAAGCCAACTCAAAGCCCCAGGACAAGGTTCAGTCAATGATTTTAATTCAACAGCAAGCCAGAATGTTTACCTCGCGGATCCGATGACCCAGGTGCAGAGTGACGAGAGGGGGGAGCCTTCTTCCCGGGACGCGGAGCCGGGTTCCAGCCTCCGCGGGGAGCAGAGCTCGCCTCCCCTCAGCTGCAGGCGGGCCTGGCTGTGACGAAAACACTGAGAGGACGCCAGACAATGTAGCCTCCACAGCCCGCTCGGGGTCTCTGCTGTCCCCTCACAAGTACTTTTATTCATTCGTGTCCCTTCTCCATCAATCACCGCCAGACTCCTCCCGCGCCTGCCGACCGCGCGGCAACCTTTCCCCTGGGGCGACGCCTGGATAGCATCACAGGGCTTCCCGCGGGAGGGGCGGGTCCCCGGGAGGAGACGTGTCCCGCGAGGTTGTTTGTTTGTTATGGTGCTAAGTTCTTCAAACGACGAGCCTACACCAGGGCAAGTTAGCACGCACCAGGTGACGCTCTGGCCCTCCAGACTAAAGGAGAGGGCTCTGCGTGGAGCGTGTTGACCTAAACTTGTAAGCCCTGCCGATGGTGACTTTTCTTTCAGATCAACGTCCCACCATGGTTTGGGGGCGCTGCTCTTTGCTCAGTTTTATTATGACCTGAAGTTTCATTTCAAGCCCACATGGGCCCCAATAAGGGAGCTGATTCTTTTTTTCCCAGGGAGCTGATTCTTTTTTTCCCAGGCCCCTTCTCACTGCCCCCAGAGAGAACTAAAAGTCCTCATTTTCTCTCATTTTTGGCTTTTCTTCTTTCTTCTTTCTGTAGGGTCATTGTCAGGCAATCTCAGAGATTTTTATACTTTACCTATGAGAGACCTGATACTTATTGCAGACATGAAAATAACCAGAGAGCTGCCATACACGTATAACATGGTATTCATTTACGAGGCAGAGCAATAAACTAAATTCTTCCTATTCATTCTTGAACTTTTTTTTTTATGGCACAGAGGGAAATAACAGTGATTGTCAGTTTTGCCTTTAAGATTGTATAAAAAAGAAGTCAGGAAGTCAGGCTGTGAGATATTAGGATAAAACTCTGCTGTCCTCTAGTCAGCGAAGTCCCCGCTGGATCTGTGAAATTTCAGCCCCAGAAGGAACCATTCTATGTAGCAGCTTCGCCTAGACTAGGCGCCTCATTCTTGGCTTCATTCTAGTTAATGGCATAGAAGGGACAAGAATCTTGGGATTTTGGCTCCTGAGCAGGGTTTTCTGGGACAGTGGAAGTAGAAAATCAATTTCTATTTAAAAAGGTGAGCTTTAAGTTTGAAATATGGTTAAGAAGATGGTTGAGGAGTAAGGCTGAAGGAATGAGAAATATGGTCTATGCTAATTCCAAATTTGGCTATTTTGCATGCAGTCCTTACCCTCCATGTCTCAATAAAAACAAGGTCAACAGTCAACTGCTTCTTAGCCGAGCCAAGTAACAATATAAAGCCGTTGTGGGAGTAAGAAATTATATGGCTACATTTGGAGTATGAATATTTATCTTAATTGGTTCCACTGAATGGTACCTTCTTTCACAAACTTTCTTCCCTTCATGTGGTGGTGACTTTTCTTCCTCCCCACTTGGCCTCTCATCTTCATCACCATCTCCATTTTTATTTCCTCCGTTGAGTCCTGAATGTCTGTTCTAATCCTCACTGAGGTTTATCTCTTCCCTTGTCTCACAGCACTTTTTGACTGTTAACCACAACTTGGCACTTGATCACACAGAGACTTGTATAGGTCACATTGATTTCATGTGAATTAATTCCTTTTTCAGGATGAGGACTGAATTCTGTGTTCTTTTTGTACCATCACAATACCTGCCTGAAGTGAAGCTCAGGAAGTATTTTTTTATAGATTGATAATCATATTTTACAGTATTTAGTAATAGTTTAGTAACTCTGGTCATAGGGCTTAAGAACAAAGTCAAAAATTTTAAAGGTAAATATATGCATTCTTCATTTGGAATTTCAAACATAGTATTGACAAGTTGTTATGGCCTGCCACCTATATTGGGTACCTTATTCACAAGACCTGATTTACTCCTTTATAGCTGACTTCCAGTTCAGTTTTTTTTTTTTTAAATGATTTATAAGTAGTGAAATGAGTCTCAGCAAGTCACTCAAGGTCACATGCCTAGTTAGCTGTGGGACCAGCATTTGGTGGTAGGATTTGAATCCATATCTCTCTGTTTATACAAATTATGCTTTTGATTAATACAATTACAAAAAGTCTAAAAAGATCTTTTAAAAAAATTTTTGGGAAAACAGTGTTTTAGGTATCAGTACTCTTTCATTGAAGTTTATCCTTTAGTGTTTCACTTTAAGATGTAAAAGCAACATGTAAAGTGTAAAGGTTTATTCTTTGATCCTCATGAATGGTCACTACCATGCCATAAGAAAGTCTTAGTTTCCCCTTTTGTAAAATGGAGGGAATGGATTAGTTTCTTTTTGCTCTAATAAATCCTCCTGACTGGCAAACTAACTCTGTAAGAATGACCTAAAACCTAAAGTGCATAAAAGTAAAAAAAAAAAAAAAATCTTAAACCAGTTTTTTTTTTCTTTTTCTTTTTGTTACTCATGCCTTAGGCAATACTGCTAGGAATAAAGTTTTTTGTTTGTTTTGTTTTTTAACCTTATGACTTAAAATCTCTTATTGATATACTTTATTTATAAATTCTCCAGTAGTTAAGTATTATGTACATTTCATTTTATATATGAGCAAAAAGTTGTATCAAATTTTAAGCCTCCTTTCCTAAAAACTTGGGTGTAAATTAATTTTGCATTACGAGCTGAGCTCGGTGGCTCAGCCTGTAATCCCACACTTTGGGAGGTTGAGGTGAGTGGATTGCCTGAGCCCGCGGGTTCGAGACCTGCCTGGGCAACTTGGCGAGACCTCATCTCTACAATAAATAAAAAAATCAGCCGGGCATGGTAGCGCGTGCCCGTAATTCCAGCTACTCGGGAGGCTGAGGCAGAAGGATCGCCGGAGCCCAGTAGGTCGAGGTTGCAGTGGCCAGGAGCAGCCACTGCACTCCAGTCTGGGCGACAGAGTGAGACTCCAACTCAAAAAAAAAAAAATGGCATTACGAAGGATTTTTTTTTTTTGGGGGGCAAGGTAAATATGGACTCTTTCACAAAGTTGCTTTTATAAAAACATTTTTATGAAGTCTTCTAGGAAATCTATCAAATTCCAGATTGGCTAAGATAACCTCTGAAAGTCAGAAAAGTGGTGATGGGCAATGTCCCAATATCTCCTTTAAGTGTTTTAACTAGCAGTTCCTAAAGAAATGTTGAATGCAATTAAGAATTCATTCCTCAAAGAGGTTTGTCTTGGGGAGCTTGCCCCAAATAAACCTTTTCCCCTGGTAAGAGAACAAAGAAAAGCCCTTTTAGCCACAAAAAAGTTAATACTTTCATGTAATCCCCTTGATATGAATGTACCCTTCAAAACCTACCTTGAATTCTCTAAATCATGAATGCTGAGGGACAAGGTGTATGAAAAATAAAGAAAGAGTTAGTTCAATTGCTTCTCCACACATTCCCCTAGGATCAGATTCAATGATCAAATAGTGGTTGAAGCAAGAGCATAAAAAAGATTTAAAGTGACTGCATAAATCAATAGCAAACAGCATGAGCATTTCTATTTCTTGGATTTTCTCTCATATAAAGTGACTGTAGCTATCTGGGCCTCGCAGTTAAGATTCTTTTTTAAAAATTAAGGTATAATTTATACACGGCTAATCGAACAAGGCTTACGTGCACAAATATGTACAACCCTGTGACCCATACCTAAGGGGCTTTTTGAAAATGCATTTATTCTTCTAAAATAGAAAAATTAGGATATTTTGAATTTAAATACTATTCCTTTTAAAACTCTATGACATAATTTCTGCTTAATCAACTTATACATATTATCAGCTTCTGTAACTAAAACATGACTCATAAATTGGAAGTCTGCAATGAGAGAATCAGAGATTTGAAATTTTACCAATGATTGCTTGATGGTGCCTAATTATAGTCCGTGCCCCTAATGTAGCTAAAAATTGATAGCCTTAATAGTAATAGAAATAAGACTTAATTATTTTCTGTTGATAGAAAATATGAGAAACAAGTCTGGGAAAAGTAACGTAGTTTAGCTGCTACTTTAGGTGATCAACTACTTTAATTTAAAGGTAATGATTTGCTCTTCTGCTTTGTTTTTTTTTTTTTTTGAGTTGGAGTCTCACTGTCGCCCAGACTGGAGTGCAGTGGCTGCTCCCGGCCACCGCAGCCTCGGCCTGCTGGGCTCAGGCGATCCTTCTGCCTCAGCCTTCTGAGTAGCTGGAACTACAGGCGCGCGCTATCACGCCCGGCTAATTTTTTGATTTATTGTGGAGATGAGGTCTGGCCAAGTTGCCCAGGCGGGTCTCGAACCCGCAGGCTCAGGCAATCCACTCACCTCAGCCTCCCAAGGCGCGGGATTACAGGCTGAGCCACCGAGCCTGGCTGCTCTTCTGCTTTTAACTAGTAGTTTTTATATTCCTTTCTTTGACATATATATTTTTTTACATCAGTGTCAGTAGAAGGAAAAAATTAGAATAACCTGGTTTACAAACTCCCTAAAACTGTTTACAGAACTCTTTGGCACAACTTTAAAAATATATGATCAATTCCAATCTAAGCAGGTAGTCCAAACTGTGACTTCTTGGTTTGTCAGTACACACACTACTTATGGGAATGATTCTAGGTCATTCAATAATGGAGAAAACACTATTACTACTCCATGTTATCCTATCATGTATAAGGCATTCTTAGGGGGCTGTTATTTTGTGGCATAATTTATGATGAATTTATGTATTTCCTCTAACTCGAATTGTTTTCTTTAATTTCCACCTTTCCTTGTTTTCATTCTTTTCACATCCAAATGGAGTGTCCAGAGGTGTTAAATAATCAAAGGAAGTTAGAAAAAGAGAAGAGAAACCTGGGGTTTTAACTAACCACTGGTGAAAACAGGAGAGTTGCTGTTTTTTTTAAAGAAAGAAAAAGTTATTTGTAGTACTGAATAGAGTATGCTAGGAAGCACCAAAAAAAAAAAAAAAAAAATTTCGCAGCAAGCCTTTTTCCTTTTAATAATTAAATGGAAGTTCTTCAATCAAAATCTGCACCTTAAAAAGTTCCAATCATACTTTGAGATTTGGTTGTAGGAGAATAGAACTATTTGAAACAAAATTTAAAGGGAAACAGTGATTATCCTGAAAGTTTATTTACTATGTACTAAATGAGCAATTTGATCTCCAGCCTAAGCTAAAATGAATAACTCAGAGTTATGGCATACCTATGTCAAGGTGAGGGATCATCAGGCTTTTAAAGCCATTCCTAGTATCAAAAGACAGTTTTTGCTTATTTCCCCTAGTAATGCAGGTACAGGAAATTGTCTCTTCTCTTTTGGCCCCTGCTAGAAATATTTATTGCTACCTGTGGAGAAAGTGGTTCAGAAATGGCTTTATCAACAATGAATCATTCAACTAAGATTATGTCCACACACTTACAGGAAATGCACAGGAGACTTACTTACTTTGAGGGTAGCAGGTGATGGAGACTAGCATTTGAGGGGGACATGGCTCAGGTAGCAGGTATCAAGTAGCCTGCAGAAAGGTAGATAGAATATAGCAAAGAGAATCCAAAGAATCCTTGAATTAATTGGTTAATCCTTTGAATAATTAGTTAATCCTTTAAATATCTACACAGTTTATATGTTTTTATTGTGATAAAAAACAACATACGCTCTACCACATTAAGTATCTTTAAATATACAGTTCAATAGTGTTAAGTACATCCGTATTGTGCAACAGATGTCAATAACTTTTTCATCTTGCAAATCTAAAGCTATCTGTTATAGATGAACTCCCCATTTCTCCCTCCACCCAGTCCCTGGCAACCACCAAGTTACTTTTTGTATGTATAAATTTTGACTACCTTAGATACCTCATACAAATGGAATCATACAGTTCTTGTCTTTTTGTGACTGGCTTATTTCACTTAGCTTAATATCCTCAAGGTTCATCACTGGTAGCATATGACAGAATTTTCTCCCTTTTTAAAGGCCAAATAATATTCCATTGTTTATATATATAGGTCACATGTTGTTTATCCATTCATCCATTGATGAACGTTTGTTCTGTTTCCACTTCCTGACTGTTTTCAATAATGCTGATATGAGTTGGTGCAAATAGTTCTTCAAAACCTCTGCTTTCAATTCTTTTTGATATATGCCCAGAAGTGGGTTATTTCTTAGGGAAGTTTTTAATTTCTTGAGAAACAACCATAGTGTTTTCATAACAGTTGTATCATTTTACAATTTCTATATTTACAATTTATATTTTAAAGTCTGCAAGCCTAGAAAAAAAGCTTGCCTCTCTCCTCAGAACTAGATTGGTCAGCAAGTGTGGCTACAAAATGACAAGCTCATTTTCCTGAACTTCCTAATTGTCTGGGAACTTGTCTCAATAATTATTTTTCACCTGTTAACTCCTTAATGGCTTGAATCAAATTAAAATACACACATACACACCCATATATGTGTAATGATATATGTATATAAAATAAATTTTAAAGCCGGGCTCGGTGGCTCAGCCTGTAATCCTGCGCCTTTGGGAGGCTGAGGTGAGTGGATTGCCTGAGCCCGCGGGTTTGAGACTCGCCTGGGCAATTTGGCGAGACCTCATCTCTACAATAAATAAAAAATATTAACTGGGCATGGTAGCGCGTGCCTGTAGTTCCGGCTACTTGGAAGGCTGAGGCGGAAGGATCGCCGGAGCCCAGCAGGTCGAGGCTGCGGTGGCCGGGAGCGGCCACTGCACTCCAGTCTGGGCGACAGTGAGACTCCAACTCAAAAAATAAAATAAAATAAAATAAAATAAAATAAATTTTAGAATCTATCTTCAATAGAGAGATTATTCTTAATTACCTAGTTCTCCATTTCTGGTAGTAGAGGTCTGAGACCAAGCATGACTGTGGGAGCATTGAGCCTTCAGTTCCTGGTTTTGGGAGCTTGAGTACATGCAGAGACTTCTAAATTGAGGTAGGGACTGGGCTATTGAACCACAGTTTGACTTGTTCTAGGTTAATTGCCTGAAATTGCACAAAAAAGAGTACTAACACTTATCTTGGGGTGTGAGGATTGCGGAAATCTGTGTCTAGATACCAGAGCAAGGCTCATAATAAATTTAAGACAAATTCCCTCCTTTGACAATTTGACAAGAAAGTAACCTGATATTTAGGCAGATTTGACAATCAGGAACTTGATACAGATGATTTCGTGGTATTTTTTCCAATTTCAAGTTAGTTGAAAAGTGAGTGAATAGTTTTTATCACTGGGATGCCTTGCATGAAATTCATCCAGAGCAAGAGTTGTGACATGTTTAGACTATCACAATTCTCTTCTTCTGATAGCTTTATTCATTCATTCATCTGGATGTTTACAGTGAATAATCTTGTGAGAGAGTAAAATATTTGTGGAAAAAGCATTATTGTTATTCTGGCATATTTAATCATTTATATGCAAGCAAATACACAAGCAATTAACCTTTTATAAAAATTTGGTGGGATAAGACATCATCTTTATATATATATATATGTATATATGCTTGTGTGTTTAATATTATATTTTCTATTACATTGTCATCATTTTTTTCAAAACTGTAATGTTAAATACTGTCTTATATTCAGAATCAAGTGACCTGAACTTTGGTGACTTTTAGTTGCCATCAATAATTGTAGTTTTAATATTGGTAGCAAATTTTTATATGTATTTTTTAAATGATTATTTTATTTAAAAAAATTTTTATTTTAAAGATAGGTACAATTTAGGGTTAGGTATACAAATGGTCATTGTACAGGTAAAGTTTGGGCCTCATTTTTTTAACGACAGTGTTTTCTTGGTGAAAATTTAGTTCTAGCACATGATATTTTAAGGAGCTTTGTTTTCAGGAGGAATGTCTTTCCTGAAAATGTTTACCGCTGGAGGCATCAACAATGTGCTTGGCTTAAAATTAGCTCTAAAAACAACATGTTTAAGTTATTTAATCTGAAACATATAAATGCAAATGGATTTGCCTGAAAAATACAACTGGCTTTTTCCCGTTGGAATTCCAGACATAACACAACTTCTTCGAAGTCAAGAGAAAATAGTCTGAGAACAATGCTTTTCTTACCTTTACTCTAGGAAGAAATTTGCTCTAGGGATAAGAAGCAAAGGCAAAATTTCATTGTCTTAGTAACATTTTCACCAAATCATGTAAGAAGAACTTCCTAAGTATTTTCTAAGCTATTTCTAATGCTTAATTTAACAATAGCAAAACCCATCTTCCAACCCCTGACTTTTAAGTTATTTTTTGTAATTATCAAATTTACTTAAGCACAAGGTCATTCACAAAAGACGAAGTAGAGTCCAAAGCACTAATGGTGGTTCAGTAGTAGACATTTTCAGTTGAAAAACTCAGACATATTTAAACATGCATCAGCTCTAAATCGTATGTGCAAACATTGATGAAGGTCAGAGGTTAGTGATTCATTTCCTGTGCTTGTCACTATCCTGCTTGTTACAACAGATTTCTGGAAGTGACTGAAAACAGAAATAATCATGCAAAGGTCTTGTTTGTGTGGAATAAGCAAATATATTTTGGACCCCAAACCATGGATTATTTTGATTATTAGAAATTTTCATAGTATATAAGTAAGAAAACCAAATATTCAGAACCCTATTTTTTCAAATCATCACCAGTAGGATGTAGGGGAAAGAGGACAAGGTAAATATATAAGGTCTGGTCATAGTAGATGTACCTTTCCATTCATACAACTGTAAGAATATTCTTTGACATTTAGTGATATTATATTGATTTCAACTTGATCTTATCACACAACATCTGTCTTCTTTAGGTGGCCCTTATTTTCTTAAAAGTATATTATAATAGATTCCTCCTTCTATGGTTAATAGTTGCCATTAATTTTTGGACTTAAAGCCATGAAATATCAACTTTCTTGGTTCTTCTGAGGGCTGGGTACTCTCCAGGTCTTGAAGATTCATTTGTACATGGTAGGTGAGTGTTCTAACTCCTTTCTGCTATCAATCTTACTTTTAAGCCTTTGGACTGGAAACAGGAGTGAGGGAGGGAGTCCAGGAAAAGAGAAGAGCATAGACTTCAGCAGCTTTGAATTTTGGCCATTTTCCCTAGTTGAGAAGCTGTATGCAAATCATTTTACCTTGATGTACCTTCTAGGAAAAGGGGAAAATAAGAATAGTGTCTCTATTGTAAGACTTAAATTCTGTAATGTTTGTAAATCATTCAGTATCATGCCTGAAATAAAGTGATTGTCTAGCAAATGTCAGAGGTCATTCTTATTACTATGTCTCTAGTTGCTGAAGGTAAATACTAAGATAAGGACATGATCAAGTTGCATGATGGAATCCCTTTAGTAAAGGTGTGCTTTTAAAGGCTTGATGTAATTATGAATCAATTGAAAGCTAAGTTTGTTCTATTATTGGCATTGGTGGTTATGCTGGATTGCCTTCTTTTGATGATCAACTATATAATGACCAGGAAATGGGCAGGACTGATTGCTTCAGTGATTGGTTCACTGGTCTGCAAAGACATGATCCAGGTCTTTATGGCAATTCAGCAATAACCACTTGAAAACAAACCAAGAAAACTGAAAGCAGGAAAAAAATAGTTTAGTAGACAGCTGGTACTAGCTACATAGATTCTGCATCAAGTATAGAGCTACATAGATTCTGATGACTTGTTTGTTTCAGCAAGTTCTTAAAATGTGCTTACATGTATAAGGTGTGCTCCCAATAACCTACTTTCAGAAAAGAAGTATATAAATAATTGATCCATGGCGGTATCAGTTTCAATTTTTATTTCAGAACACTTCTTTTGAATTATATACTTAATATTATTAAACATCTATAATATGGAACCACAAATTAACATGACTGATTTCTTTATTCTTTGGATGTTTGCACTCAAAAAAGACAAGCATTTTAATGGAGAAACAGTTTTTGGACATGAACCATCCACATTAGTGCAGATCTGAGACCAAAATCATGTTAGAAAATTGAATAACTTGTAACTTATTAACTTTTCAAAAGTACATACAAAAGGTTAATTTTTAAAAAATCAACATTTGTTGATATATCTGTCATATGCCAAAATAGAACTTTTAGCAACTCTGAGATGTTCTCAGAAATAGTGAGACTTGGCTAAGTGCGTGCAGTGCCTCAAATTTGGTCTTCGAGGAGTTCAACATGCACAGCTGGATCTTGTTATTGATGCCAGTGGAATTTGTAGCACTATCTATTTTATGACAGTTCCACACCTACTTTTACCTTATAAGGTAAAGCTCAAACTCTACATGTGTATTATCCATAGGCCTATATTTAGCACAAAATAATGATTTTTGAAAGCCAAAGAGAAACAGGAATTCAGTCTCCAGATGCTGTTTTTGAAAAGCAGCATCTAAATAGTTGCTGCCCAATGTCATGATAATGTTGTTGACTAAGATAATTTCAGCCTGTTTTCCTAAAGCTATCATGTAAAGTCAGATTTCTATCTGTTAATATGACATCTAAAATACTTACATGCATAGTAAAGACTAAAATAAAACAAAACTTTAAATATTATAAGGACATTGATGGAATGGTTCAATTTCATTAGAGTTTATATTTAAAATCAGGGCCCAAATCTGGTCTTTTTCGTATTGTTGAGGAATTTCTCAAGTTTTATGTAACAAGTAATATTTTTAGGAAAAGTTTGTATCAACCTGGTAGTAATTGATGCTCCTGGAAAAACTTCTTAACCCTTGGGTATTTTTTCTTCTCTGGGAATTGTCTTGACCACACAGGATTGGAGCTCCCCCACTTCCCACCCCTCAGTCTGTTTTTTGCCTTATGATCCAACCTTACTAAGTAACTCTAGCTGACTGGGGGAAAGGGAGTGGAGAATACTGACAATTGGGATAATGTAGCCAACTAACCAAGTGGTTATTAGAGACATTGAAAACCAAGAGGAGCTCTGTTGATTTTGAGTTCCTTCTTCTAGCCTTTATGAGATCCAGCTATAGCCTTACTTTTCCTTAGAGTTGAAATAGTGAAGTATCTAAAGAAATCCCTCAATTTGTCAAATTATTTTCAGTAGGACATCTTTCAACTGGCATAGCAATCAAAATAAGATTGGTATAAAAGCTATGAGTAAAAACCACATGAATTAGCTACCTGTCTAAAATATACCTCATTCCCTCACTGTCCACCCTTCCATACTTTTTCTATTTAACTGTATAGCTCATGCCACTAAAATCGGCCATGAGCATGAACTTGGGTGTAGATCTTCCAAATTTAGAAGATCTTCAGATGACTATATTTCTAATCAATAGTATGACTACAATCTACTGAGAACCTTACACCCAGAACTGCCCAGCTATACCACTCCTGGTCTGGACCTCAGAGACTATGCAATATAAGAAATGTTTGATGATTCAAGGTGCTAAATTTTGGGGAGTAATTTTATGCAGTAATAGATTACTAATCTAGTTACTTTGTAAATAGTTATTGAATGAAAATCCAAATTAAATTTGATTTAAAAAATATATAAATGCTTACAAAGAATGAGAAAGCAGTTTAAAAAATTAATGAATTCAGCCGGGCTCGGTGGCTCAGCCTGTAATCCCGTGCCTTTGGGAGGCTGAGGTGAGTGGATTGCCTGAGCCCGCGGGTTCGAGACCCGCCTGGGCAAGCAAGACCTCATCTCTACAATAAATCAAAAAATTAGCCGGGCG
>CAUYQG010161903.1:0-38681 GCA_963574415.1 Tarsius wallacei | reverse complement strand
AGTCTTCCATTGCCAGCCTTCTTTGAGAACTGTCTCAGCAGAAAGGTGCCAGCTTGTTCAGGTCACGCCCTTCTGCAGGGGCAGCCCCATTCAATGACGGGTCGGTACAGGTGTACACATTCGTGGCCCCCTCACCCAACTAACTACATGCCCGGCTAATTTTTTGATTTATTGTAGAGATGAGGTCTCGCCAAGTTGCCTAGGCAGGTCTCGAACTCGCAGGCTCAGGCAATCCACTCACCTCAGCCTCCCCAAGAGAGGGATTACAGGCTGAGCCACCGAGCCCGGCTCTTGTATATTCTTTAACAAACCTTTTGTTGTATGTTTCCATCATAATTTTTACATGCTCGTTCTCTAACTTTGGAATGTGAATTCCTGATTAAGGTACTCCAAATTCTGTTTGTCCCTAAAGAGAAAATTGGTGTTTAAAGCTCTCTCTATATATATTCTCTTTCTCTAGGTATGAAGACCACGGTTTATGCATTAGCACTGTCAGAGTGAATTCCCTGCAGCAATGTGCTAGCAGATTCATAGGCCTTCGAAAGGTAGAGTGAGGAGACTCCTTCACCAGGAGAGCTGACTGCATGGGGTTCTCAGGACTCTGCTGAGCAGGGGACACCTTTACCTGTCTAGTTGGATGAGGGGGCAAGTACCTAGGCCTGACATCTTAGAAGGCTGGAGCCACAAGGAACAAACGGAAAAATGACCCATGCAACCAAGAGCCAGGTTTTCTCTGGGAGCCAACATAGTAGGCTTGTGCCAGGTTGCCACACTCACGTCCCTTCACAGTGGCTGCTGTTGCCTCAAATGGAGGTGGCTAGGAAAACACAGGACATTCGAAGCTCGATGGTTGTAGAGAATGTTCTTGGGATACCAGTGTTCATTTTAGAAGAAGCATGTCATCACCCTTCATTATAGAGATTGGAAGTATTGGGTTTCAGTGGCTTAACTGCTGGGTTATATGATTAGATGGGAACGTCCCAATGGAATACTACATACAGATCAGTGCGGAGGTGGTGCCAGAGTTGCTCCAGAAGCTGGGGAGGCACCTGGAAAATACTGGCACCAACTGGAATCATTTCCAACCTTTTAATAGCACTAGCTCAATAATATGGCCCGCAGGCAGGGGCCACACATCTGGCAACCCGGGCCTTTTCTGTTCTGAAAGCAAATACCTATGGGAAGTTAGAAGCTGAGCAGAAGTCCAAGTCTAAGAGCTTCCATTTAAGAAAAATCTCTGGTTCTGAGGAGTAGAGAGAGACTACACATGGAACTCTAATCCAGGAAGATTGTCTCTCTCATGAAGAGAAAGCACATTTTCTTTTCAGGTTGCTCAAAAAATTGGTTGAACTAAATTTCCCTAGGCCTCTTGAGAGGTCTAGGAATGCATATTACTTAAAGTCTAGGACTTGACCTTATTTTATTTTATTTTATTTTGAGTTGGAGTCTCACTGTCGCCCAGACTGGAGTGCAGTGGCCGCTCCCGGCCACCGCAGCCTTCACCTGCTGGGCTCCGGCCATCCTTCCGCCTCAACCTTCCAAGTAGCTGAAACTACAGGTGCATGCTACCACGCCCGGCTAATTTTTGATTTATTGTAGAGATGAGGTCTCGCCAAGTTGCCCAGGCGGGTCTCAAACCCGCGGGCTCAGGCAATCCACTCACCTCAGCTTCCCAAAGCACTGGGATTACAGGCTGAGCTGCCGAGCCTGGCTTGTAAAAGCTCGTTAAATCACGCTCAATTAATTATTTGACATATAAAATGGAGAGACCTCATCTGTCCCCCTTATCATGCACTGTAGTGATGAGGAAGAAATCAGGAAAATGATGACTGTGCGTAGATCCTTGCCCTCAGAACCAGGAGCTGGAGATAGATGAATACATTGTTTCTAAGTACAGGATACACTGGCCAGCCCTTTGGTTTTCAGTACTGGACTTGATGAGTAGTAATACAATCACTGGGCAGAGGAGGGCCAAGCCAGAGCTGCCTTCATGTGTCCTCTGTGGTTTTAAATTTCAAATAAATGCCCCAAGATATTTCTGGGGCACCTGTCAAATTCCAACAGTTAATGGAAAAGTGCTACTAGCTATCTAGAATTGTTGGTTTGTTTATATGAACACAAATTTTGGTACAAGAAGCACAGAGACAAACAAGGTCAATCCCTGGGGTTGGGAGAAATGGGTGTTCAGTTGTTTCTAAAAAACACCAATTCTAATGTTTATGAAACACAGAGGGTGTTAGTGCTACTCCATCGACTGACAGCTGACCCTGAAAAAATGGTGCTGTCACCAATTGTTCCTGAGTTCTGTTAATTACAGGACATTTATGACTTAATAGCAATTACAAGAGATTCAAAAAGGATTATTCCCCAAATCTTAAACCACTCAGCAACGTCACTTAGATCATCACAGGAAAATTCATCACTATAAACACAGCAGTGCACACGCCTGAGAGCTACCTCTGCTGCCCCCCTACATGGCCCTTGGATCCTTTGGGGTAAGATGGAGAGGAGAGCCCCAGCAGACACTCAGGGTACTGTGTGCTGAGTGAAAGTCCTACGTTTAGCCTCCTTTAATCTTTAATTCCTTCGTATCCACACATATGTGGAGTCTCAAAGGAGCTGTTCTGAGCTGAAATGAGGAAGGAGAATGAAGAGAAACTAGAACTGTGAGACTCCCAAAGGAAAATTTCTATCCTTTGGGGGCCATTGCCTACCTGTTCCCAGATTTGTGAGGTCACGTCTCAGTATGGAATGCAAGTAACAGAATAGTTCATTAACTGTGGCTTAAACAATAAAGGCAGTTAAGTATTTCCTATGACAGGAAACATCAAAGCAGGTAGTCAGAGCTGTTGGAATACTTGATGTCTCCTTAGTGTATCACTTCTTGGTTGGGAGGTATCTGCAGCTTCAGGCGTTTGTCTACATCTGGGGCAGGAAGCTGGAGGGCACAGCTTTCCCTATTAATCTGGCAAATTATCCTGCATCCTTCTCTTTTGCCACAACTGGGTCACCTGACCACCATCAGCTGCAAGGGAAGCTGAAAGACAGAAGAAAAAGGGGCGGGGGGTGGGCCCAGTGGCTCAAGCCTGTAATCCCAGCACTTTGGGAAGCAGAGACAAGAAGACTGCCTGAGCCCAGGAGGCAGAGACCAGCCTGGGCAACTTGGCGAGACCTCATCTCTACAGTAAAATTAGCTGGGCGTAATGGCGTGCGCCTATAGTTCCAGCTACTTGGAAGGCTGAGGTGGAAGATTCGCCTGCGCCCAGCAGGTCATGGCTGTGGCGGTCGTGAGCGTATCACTGCACTCTAGCCTGGGTGACAGTGAGACTCCAACTCAAAAAAAAAAAAAAAGGAGTGGGGAGGAACGTAGTTTTTTTTCAACTTCTAGAATAGATGCAGGCAAGAGAATTGGAAGTGAATGTGTGGTTGCAGAGCCCACCCACTGTGCCTGCCTTTTGGTGTATTTTCAAGGATGGATGCACAGTGGTTGACTTTGGCTTTTCTATCTGACACCCCTGAGTGGCAGAGAGAAGGAAGTGCAGGGTGTTGCGGGAGCATTCAGGAGGGCAACCGCACTTGGCCAAGGTGTCTGGGAGGGCATTCCTGGGGAAACTCCATTTGACTTGGAAATCTGAGGGTGAACAGGAAAGAGTGGTAAGAGCGTTTTGGGCGGAGCAAATGGCATCTGTGAAGACTCATAAAAGGGACGATGTGGGTTCCAGCGACTGAAAGAAGAACTCTGCTGGAGCAACTCTAACCCCTAACGCCTGAGGAGAGGTTTTAGAATTGAGATTGGAGAAGAGATAGAAGCAGGATTGTGGAGGGCTTTTTCAGCCATTTCGAGCAATTTGCAATTATGACATAAAAAGTAGAGACGGTTAGAATTCAAAGATTAAGCCCTGAGTGAAAAAGTTTGACTGTCAAGCAGAAAAGCCCACCCATGATAGAGTCTCAGGAAGCTCTCCAGGTGCAGCCTTGAGGAGGTGAAATGGGGAGGTCTTTTAGAAGACCATGAACTGCCCATGCCAGAGAAGGACAGCAGAGCTCAGGGTGGTGCTGGCTGGCCGGGGGTGTCCGGCTTATGTTTGTGTTAGCATTAGACTTGTGGGAGGTGTCTGCTGTGCCTCTGAGGAGCCGGCTTTGAAAACTTGGTGCCCGATTTTCTCCATCATTCAGGAAGGACGCTGGTGTTGAGGCTGACATATCTGTTGAGGATGGTAACTACCATGATTTCCGGAGCTTTGACGAAACCTCAGATGCATGGCCTTCTGGCCAAACGTCTGCGGTTTCATATTGTTGGAGCATTCATTGTATCCCTGGGGGGCTGCAGCTTTCTATAAGTTTGCTGTGGCTGAACTAAGAAAGAAGGCATATGCAGATTTCTATAGAAATTAGGATTCCATGAAAGATTTTGAGGAAACCAGGGAGGCTGGTATCTTTCAGAGTGCAAAGTGATTTGGGAATATAAAGAATTTCTTTGGGTTGAATTACATGGCAGTTTGTCACAGCTGTGTTCCTGAACTATGAAACATGCTATGTGGGCTAATTAGTAGTTTCTCTTGATAAATAAACAATTATCAAATACATCAAAAAGAAAAAGAAAAAAAAGAAAACTTGGTGCCTAGTTACCTCGGAACAGGCCTGAGTGGGTGCAAGCTGCCCAGTTAGGGCTGCTCTGGTGTCAACAGGCGGGGATCAGATCAGGGCTCACCAGCATTACCTTAAGCAAAGCATGAAGTCATTAGGGGTCTCACAGCAAAGCATGATCAGATTTGCAGTATCTAGAAAAAAGTCTTTTGGTGGTCATTGGATGCAAGCAAAGCCGAAGAAAGGGGACCCACTGGGAGGGCAATCTAGTAACCCCAAACTGGCGATGAACCAGCTAGAGGCCGCCAGCCAGGGCTGTAGTGCCCACAAGATACTCTTAGAGGTTTAGAGTCATTCCAGAGCTCTGCTGTTGGAGGTCCAGCTGGGAGACTGACACTTCACAGAGTTCAACTTACGACATCATATCCACTAAGGACACCAGCTGACAGGGCATGCAGAAGGATGAAACGAGGTGCCCCGAGAAGGCCGAGGAGGCAAGCAGGTCAGGAGAGGCTTCCCTGAGCACATGCCCTCAAGCCGCAGGACTGAATGATGGGTCACAACATTTTTTTTTTTTTTTTATTTGGAGTCTCACTCTGTCGCCCAGACTGGAGTGCAGTGGCCGCTCCTGGCCACCGCAGCCTCGACCGCTGGGCTCTGGCGATCCTTCGGCCTCAGCCTTCCAAATAGCTGGAACTACAGGCACGTGCTACCATGCCCAGCTAATTTTTGATTTTCTGTAGAGATGAGGTCTCGCCAAGTTGCCCAGGCGGGTCTCGAACCCGCGGGCTCAGACAATTCACTCACCTCAGCCTCCCAAAGTACGGGATTACAGGCTGAGCCACTGAGCCCGGCTGGATCACAACATTGAACCCGTTTGCATTCCCAGACGCCAGCTGATAGGGGCTTCCTTCCATGTGTTAACTGGAGCCAGGACCCAGGATTTCTTGGTGAGTTTGTGCCACATGGGTCAAGGAAGAAAAGTTCTGGGGGAAGAAGAAAGGGAAGGTAGGATAAGGGAGGGAAAGATGAAGGGTTAGCTCTATGATCTTTGCGGGTTTTAGGGATTACAAAGGTTCTTAGAAGGGTCTGTTATAATGGCCCAGCCATGATTTTTCTAGTTTTGTTGTTGTTGTTGTTGGTGGTGGTGGTATTAATGTGTATCTAGCCCATTATTTATTTCTTTGAGGACATCACCCTTAAGGGTAAGAGTTTTCTCATCCTAATATTAACAGAACTCTTTTGATTTGTGAAATTGTGGTAGACTATGGTGGACCACCTCCTGGTTCACAGGGGATTTGTGTAAGTGTAGATCAGTGGTTCTCAAACTTTTTGAGCTCAGAATCTCTTTACATTCTTAAAAATTAATGAGAACTCCCAAAGAACTTTAATATTGTGTGGGCTATGATATTTGCACTATTTGAAATTAAAAATGAAAAAAATTTAAATATGTATTTATCTGATATGTATTTTTGATACATACATTTTAAAAAATAACCATAAATTCATGACATGTTAACACACTTTAATAAAAATGACTCTTTTACAAAGCAAAATAATTTATTTTTATTTTTAGATTCAAGGGGGACATATGTAGGTTTGTTACATAGGAATATCGCTTGTTGGTAAGGTTTGGGCTTCTATTGCGCCCATTACCTGGGTGGTGGGCATGGTACCCAGTGGGTTGTTTTTCAACCCTTACTGCCCTCTCTCTCTCCCTCCCCTCTTTAGAAGTCCCCAATGTCTGTTGTTCTTATCCTTATGTCTGTGTATTCAGTGTTTCGATTCCACTTACAAATGAGTACATGCAGTATTCAGTTTTCTGGTTTTGTGATAATTCACTTAGTATGATGGCCTCCAGCTGCACTGATACTACAGCAAAGGGCATGATTTTGTTCTTTTTTTGTGACTGCAGAGTATTCCATGGGTGTATATACCACAGTTTCTTCATCCAGCTTACTGTTGATAAACACTTAGGCTGGGTCCATCTTTTGCTATTATGGACAGTGCTTAAATAAACATACAGGTGCCAGAGTTCTTTTGGTAGAGTGATTTATGGTCCTTTGGGCATATACCAAGTAGTGGGATTGCTGGATTGAATGGTATTGATATTATTAAGTTTGATATCTATTTGCAGTTATTTGAGAAATCTCCAAACTGCAAAGCAAAATAATTTAACTAGAGGAGTGGCGTTCATTTACAGTTTTGTGAATACCTGTAATTAAAGGTCTAGCTTAATAGAAGGTAACCAGATTCTCATACCTGCTTCTGTATTAAATCTGTTGTGAAAAAAAAAATCCGTTGTGATACATTGTTTTGATTGAACTATATGAAGCAAGCTAGTCTAGGTATGCATATGATTTTTTATTAGTATTTTAAAATAACTGTAGATATTCTACTTTGATATTACACCGCAACTTGGCAAGGAGTACTTTTTAGAATGTTAGTTGTTTTTTTTTTTTTGAGTTGGAGTCTCACTGTCGCTCAGACTGGAGTGCAGTGGCCGCTCCCGGCCACCGCAGCCTCGACCTGCTGGGCTCCGGAGATCCTTCCGCCTCAGCCTTCCAAGTAGCCAGAATTACAGGCGCGCGCTACCACGCCCGGCTGATTTTCTTTATTTATTGTAGAGATGAGGTCTTGCCAAGTTGCCCAGGCGGGTCTTGAACCCGCGGGCTCAGACAATCCACTCACCTCAGCCTCCCAAAGGCGTGGGATTACAGGCTGAGCCACTGAGCCCGGCTGTTAGTTGTTTCTTAAATGTATTGTGCTCTATTACATTAAAATCTATTGGCCTTTCTTCTACATTGAATGGATCTTTTACCTACATGTGATTTTACATCATTCATTTGGTACTTTGCAAATATTAGTTCACTGGGTTATATGAACCTTCCAGATGATGACACATTTTGTCATACAGACTCAAAAAATCACATTTGTTAATATCACCACTGATTTCATCAGAAAAGTAGTGGGAAACCATCAAACACAAGGTGTTGGATAAAAGTTTTCCAACATTTTAATTTTCTCTTGAAAGCTTACATTTTATCATAAGCAACAAGTATTGTCAGTTGTCTTCCTAGAAGTAGCCGGCTCACGTCTTTCCATTTTTGAAAAAAAGTCTGCCAAATACCCAACATTGACTAACTACAGTTAGTCTGTATTTTCTGTAAAATGGTTTTTCATTTAACAGAAAATGACTGGTTCAGTTTGCAACAGAACTAATTGCACAGGTGCTGTTCCTCAGAACAATCATTGCATTGGTGTTCAATAAAAGTGCCTTAAGCACACATTCATTCTCTCTCTCTCTCCAATTTACTTTCTAAATAAACTATATTTTCCAATTTTAAAAAGAAGCACACATCCTACTTAATCACACAGAATATTAGAATAGCATGTATTCAAGGGTTGAGATTTCATCACAGCACAACCTTCTGGTACTTCATCCAAGACATTCACACGTAAAATGGCCTTTTTTTCTTGAGTATGATGTGAGGCAATGGAGAAGACATCGACTATGAGTACAGTTCGATGCTAACAGCCTTGACTCATGCTAAGGCACCCACAGTTCTACCCGCCTTTGCTTTTGCACCATAAATTCAAATATCAGCAGAGTAAAAAATAGAGTCCTGAGAGGGATGCTCAGGGACCTCAGTGGTCCATGTATCACACTTTGTGAGTTTCTGGTAAGGACAGAAAAGAGAAGAGCACTAAGCCTGAGAATATTTCAGTCTTTAGAGATTAGGCAGAGTTGGAGGATCCAGCAAAGGAAACTGAGGAGTTGCTAGTGAGGCCAAAAGAAAACCAGGAGGAATAAGGTGTCATTGCTAGCGTGAAGATGCACATAGTGGTGGGGAAGAAAGCTGAATTGAGTGTGTTAAAAAAACAGATGATAGGTGAGGAAATGGCTGTATTAACCATGTCTTTTATTTTGTGTATTCTGATGCTTTGACATCTGGGGCCTTGCTGGTCTTAGGGAGACTACTCCTCCCAGGGAAGTCAATTCCTAGAAAGAGTAAACAACTCACTTGTGAGTGCACATTTCAAATGCACACAAACTAATCCAGAACCTCCACCCCCAACTCACACTCCAGGCCACTATCTCCCTGCTCTAATACCGCGGCGTGGGGTACCCGACAGCCAGGGATAGGCTCTATGCCCTAGAGTCCACTAAAATTATTCACACTAGCCAATTCTAAGCCTGCTTGCCTGCCTTGTCTGTTCCTTCCTTCCCATGGAAACCACAATAAAGGCTCTTGTCCACAGTTGCCACTTCTCTCTTTGCCTCGTGACTGCCCCTGGTGCCCCGGTGTGGTGTGATGTGCCAATTCCTTTTGGGAACTGTGAGCAATAAACTGTTTTTTCAGTGGCAATTGTCTGCTGATCTGTTGGCCTTACCATATCTCAAATTTTCTATTAACACACTACATTTTGATATGGTGAGTACAGACAACTCTTTCAGGGTAGAATAGAAAGAAGAAGAGAGACATAGGAAAAGTCTGGATGGGAATATAAAATCAAGACTGTATGTTTGCATGCTAATGGTGGTGATCTTATCAAAAAGGGATAAAGTATTGATTCAGGGGTGGGGAGATACGATCCAGTGCATAAACGGAGCAGTTTATCATAGACAGGTGTGGACAGTTTATTTATTTTAACCAGAAATAAGAGAAAGTGCAAATGCAGGTAGATTGTTAGATTTGGTGGTTGTAAACAGGTGAAAATTCTCTTTTGCTTGCTTTTATTTTCTTGGTAAAGTAAGAATCAAGACCACCAGCTGGGACAGGGCTGGGATGGAGTTTGTGAGATGTGAGGAGAGAGGAGGTGTGACTTGAATGAGAGAAAAAATTGATTAGGACAAGGTAGTAAGACTTTCAGACAATACCAAGGACCCATTTGAGTTTAGGATAATAAACTTTAGATGAGGTGAGTTGACCTGACTGCATGCTTTTCACAGGAAAAGATGAGGAATAAACAGAGAATTTTAAATAAACTTTTACATTTTAGTATAGCTTTTACAAAAATATTGTGAAGATAGTACAGAGTGTTCTCAAATAGTCCACATTCAGTTTCCCTATTACTAAACTTACACTAGTATGGCGCATTTGTTATAGTGACCAATATTGATATGCTATTAATAAAAATTCATGCTTTATTCCGATTTTTAAAAAGTTTCTACCTAATGTCCTTTTTTTATCTTCAGGATCCCATCCAGGGCCACCCCGTTATACTTGGTCATCAGGTCTCTTTAGCTTTCTTTTGGTTGTGGCAGTTTCTCACACCTTCCTTGTATCTGACCTTGACAGTTTTAAGAAGCACTGGTGGGGCATTTTGTAGAATGTCTCTTGTTTGGGACTTGTCTGATGTTATTCTCATGAATACACTGGGGTTATGGGTTTTTGGAAGAAAACTTTACATAGGTAAAGTGCCATTCTCATCACATATCACGGGTACATACTATCAACATGACCAATCACAGATTTCTCCACTGTAAAGTTATTTTCCCCCCCTTTTCATACTGTATTCTTTGGAAGAAAGTCTCTATCTGCAGCACTTAAAAAGTGGGGATTTATGGCTTCCTTCCTTGAGAGTGGAGTGCCTACATTTAGAATTATCTGTCTTTTCTCACCAATTTATTTATGTTAATATGGACTTATGGATATTCACTTTTTACCCTGAGTTACTATACTACTACTTTTAATCTTTTTCAAATTGTTCCAACTTTAGCCACTGAGAGTTCTCTCGGTTGACTGCTCCATTCCTTTGACATACCATTATCACTGTGGATTTTTTAATTTCTACTTTTGAGCAGTTCTTTACTTTCTGACAATAAAAGATGCTCTAGACCCATTTTTTTGTACTTCCTTCCCCAGTCCTAGAATCAGACATTTCTCCAGTGCTATTTTTAAATATTTTTTTTACCTTTTTAATTGTAAAATAAACAAGAAAATGAATGTAGGGCTCAGAAAATTATTATAAGGAACACACCCTTCTAGCATTGTTTGGGTGCTGGCTCACACATTCTCCTAAGTGCAATCTCTTTCCAGTTCCACATTATGTTGGTAGCTTCAATTTGTCCATGGTAGAAATATTTACATGATGAAAATTGGAAAATGCTATAATTTAGGGATTTCTTTTCCCCCCGGTGAGCCGGTTATTCAATACCAGTGCACCTCTTCTTATACCCACCATGCTAGTCAAGAAATACAACCACAAGCCAATAAGTAAAACTTTTCTAGTCATCCCAATAACCTCCAGGTACCCTGTCACTGTCCTTTCTTTCCAAAGGTAGCTCTTGCCCTGACTTTTACAGTAATCACGTCCTTGTGTGTATATTTTTAATGGTTCTATCACCCTAGATACTATGGTTTAATATTATACCTTCTTTTTACCTAGATGTGTATTTTAAAACCTCTAGTCTACAAACTCCTCCTCTAAACTTTTCTTTTCTTACTATTTTCCTTACTTTTAAAGTATATGGACAACTTTACCTGTAGACTCTCCCCAGACTAGATTTTACTGATTGCTATTCTTTTTTTTTTTTTTTTGAGTTGGAGTCTCATTCTGTTGCCCAGACTGGAGTGCAGTGGCCGCTCCCGGCCACTGCAGCCTCGACCCGCTGGGCTCCGGCGATCCTTCGGCCTCAGCCTTCCGAGTAGCTGGAACTACAGGTGCGCGCTACCACGCCTGGCTGATTTTCTTTATTTATTGTAGAGATGAGGTCTCGCCAAGTTGCCCAGGCGGGTCTCGAACCTGCGGGTTCAGGCAATCCACTCACCTCAGCCTCCCAAAAGCACGGGATTGCAGGCTGAGCCACTGAGCCTGGCATGATATTCTTGTTGTAGTTCAACATGTTCCTTTGTCCACCATTATTCACCATATCAAATTAACATTGATAGAACATTTCACCTAATAACAGCAGTATATTACTTTTAAGTGCTCATGGAATGTACCAAGAAAGACAAAATCCATAAAACAAACCTGAACAAATGTAAAAGAATCTCCAATCATATCCGGTTTCAAAAGTAGACAGATTCTTATTGAACTTATGCAAGTAACTATATTGCCATAAAACAATATTCATGGATTCAAAATTCTGGAGAAATTAGAGAAAAAGAAAGATGCTTCAAATTATGTTCACAACAACGTACTTTACTCAATTGTTAAAAGCTGTAAATAGCTCAAAAGAAAAAAGTTTTCTTGACTCTGAAAAACAAAACAAAAAGAATCAGTATTACTTCAAAAAAGTAAAAAGATTACTTTAGCCGTTACCTTAGTTCGGTCCATGCAATTAACTCTTGTTCTGCTCCATATGGGGTCAAAGTCCTCCTGAACACATACACTCTCTAATAACAATAGTCCTGGAAGTCTTTTCCTAGTCTAATGACACAACCTCCAAAATTATTGGAAACCAGCATTGAAGAGCATCTGTCAGTTATATAGCTGATTATAAACTTCTTGAAAAGGATTAAAGCAAAATAATACAGCTGGATGACAAAAATCTTAAATTTGCTTAAAGACACAGCTGACAATAATTATAACTACTGATAACATATACTAAAACATATCAGGTATCATTCAATTTTGGAAAACATACTAATAACACATATAGTTATAACCCAGAGAAAATTAGACAACCTTTCATATTTGACAATGCTTCCTGTGTGATTTTAACATATCACATCAGCCAAATATGTCTCTCATGGACGTTAGGAAAATGTAATATCTAAAAGTTAATGAGGTCAAAGAGACTGAATTCAAAACTTGAAATTTTCGTTTTCTGAAAGTTTGTCAAATATCAAAGGTTTAAAACATCTGATTTTACGCTGTAGGATTACAGGTCACTGTAAAGTCATTCATTTAGACAAAACCTTAATCTTTGGTGTAAGTCCTAAGAAAAGATAGCATCTGAATCTCTCTCCCCTATATTTTATTTTGTTCCTTTTGCAGTTACTCGAAAGGTTAAAAAATTTTATTGTCTCTTGATATTACATGAAAATCCTTTTCAAAAGAGAAAACCCAATTCTGTCTTTGCGTGAGTTTTCGTTTTGTTTTGTTTTTTTGAGTGGGGGCCTCACTCTGTCGCCCAAGCTAGAGGGCAGTGGCACAATCACAGTTCAACCTCCTGGGCTCAGGCAATCCTTCTGCCTTAGCCTCCTAAGTAGCTGGGACGACGTCTTGTGCCACCATGCCAGATTAATTTTTTTGGTAGAGACGAGGTCTTGTTACGTTACTTAGACTGGTCTTAAACTTCTGGGCTTAAGCAGTCCTCTTGTCTTGGCCTCTCAAACTGCTGGGGATGGTAGGCATGAGTCATGATGATTGACCAAGTGTATTACTAACGTTAAAGCTAATTTTCATAACATTTTATAAACAAATCCAGTTTGACCATAAGGATTTTCATAAACCTTTTTTGTTGTTGTTGTTTTTCTTGAGGTGAAGTCTTACTCTGTCACTGAGGTTGGAGTGCAAGTGGCACAACCATGGCTCACCGCAGGCCTTGACCTCCTGAGCCTCCCACCTTAGCCTCTCGAGTAGCTGGGACTACAGGTGCATGCCATCACACCTGGCTAATTTTTCTGATTTTTTTGTAAAGATATGGTCTTGCCATGTTGCCCAGGCTGGTCTCAAACTCCTGGCCTCAAGCAATTCCCCTGCCATAGCCTCCCCCAAGTGCTACGATTACAGGTGTAAGCCACACACCTGGCAAGATTTTCATAAACCTTTTATATAACCTGTTACAATTTTTATTAAAGGACAGATCCATGCTGTGAAAAACAAAATTAAAAAAAAAAAACCAACTCTGTTATTCTGACATAGAGTCCCAGACTCTGGACCGCATTTATGTGTTTAATTTATAGAAAAACCAAATAACACCCTTTCAGTTTTACTAATTTAACATAAACTCCTTTTTCATAAGATTAATTTTCCACAGATCTTCCACAGCTGGTTTAAACTTTCAGTTTAATATTTAAATTTCACCTTAAGACAAAAATTTACTTTCTTTCCCAACTTTGTATCTATTCAGTTTTAGCCATAGTTTGCATGCCTTTACTTTATTTTATTTTTGAGTTGGAGGCTCACTCTTGTCACCCAGGCTGGAGTGCAGTGACATGCTCACGACCACTGCAGCCTCAACCTGCTGGGCTTAGGCACTCCTTCCGCCTCAGCCTTCCAAGTAGCTGGAACTACAGATGCATGACACCATGCCTGGCTAGTTTTTTGTGATTTATTGTAGAGACGAGGTCTCACCAAGTTGCCCAGGCTGGTCTTGAACCCCCAGGCTCAGGCAGTCCTCTTGCCTCGGCCTCCCAAAGTGCCGGGATTACAGGCTGAGCCACGGCGCCTGGCCGCATACCTTTACTTTGAAAACAACTTTAAAATCCTCTAAATTAGGCAGAATTACTTTCCCTTTAACAAAAACCACATTCCCATGCTCTCTTATAACTTATTTATTTATTTATTTTTACCAGAAACATCTACAAGGGGGGACCAAAAAAAAAAAAAAACCAGAATTTTTAGAGGATAGGTCCCTTGTAGTACAGGCTCTCCCCATAGGCAAGTGTCCTACAAAACCCATCGACATCAGTGTACCAGCTAGTGTTGTTGTGAGAGGCTGCATTCAGCTTCAGTGAATTTTTTTTTTGTTGAGATTCCTTCAACATGTTTGCCCATTTCATGATGGGTGATTTGCCAGCACACCTGCCCACACCGTCCTGAGTGTTCAGCAGTCTTTGATCCAAACCAGCGGGACTCCCATGCCTCACACTCCTTATTCATGTAATCTCTCCTTGAGTGCCATTTTGTTTGTTTGTTTCTCTGGATGAAAAAGTCCTCGAGGGGAAACATTTTGCCAATGTGGAAGAGATGAAACAAAAATTGGCAGCAGCACTAAAAGGCATCAAAATTGATGAGTTCAAAAACTTTGTGAGCAGTGGAAAAAGTATCTGGATAGATGTATTGCATCAAACAGAGAGTATTTTGAAGGTTACTGAAATTTAAACATGTAAGAATAAATACACAATTTTTTATCAATAAATTCTGGGGGTTTTTTGGGGTCCCCCCTTGTATTTTTGGCTGAGAGTGGTGGCCCTCACCTGCAATTCCAGCACTTTGGGAGGCTGAAGTGGGAGGACTGCATAGCCTAGGCGTCTGAGAACAGCCTAGACAACATAGTGAGACCCTCATCTCTATTTAGAAAAAAACCAAAACCATATAAATTTTCTTTATTCATTTTGTACATAAAATTACTTTCCTTACATCTGATATTTTTAATAACATATATTAATTACTATGTTAATTCTTTTTTTTTTTAGGTATGGGAACCACTTTTAAAAAATATTTTATTTTATTATAGACATGTGGGCTACAAGTCAGGATTAGCTACACGGCTGTCTGCAGGTGAAGTTTGGACCTAATTACTATGTTAATTCTCAACATCTCTTATTTTTAGTGATGCTCAAGGGACAATTTTAATTATGTACCAGATACAGAGTCTAGGACCAAGGACAATGTCTGAGTCTAGGCTTCATATTTAAATCATAAGACATAAGTTTACAGACTGCTTATACAAGTACAGAGAGTATCACAGAAACAAAGTTTTGTATTTTAAAACATCTAACTTAAATAATATGGGCTCAATAGACAGATAAAATGTTAAATTAAACTAAAGACATTCTACTTTACCAATAACTTTAAAACTGTATTTACTTACTAAAGATTACAAGTCACGTGAATAAAAGGCATGGGTTCAAGTTTCTATTTTTCTAATAAAACACTTGATTTAAGGGCTTACTTTTTCTTCAAGCCAATTACTTAGAGTTCTTTCATGGATTTTGATAGTGAAACATCATATTCATATGACACGTATGTAAGTATACAGATCCACAGACAAAAGCAGATTTTATAAATGTATAAGATTTTCCTTTCGCCAGTTTCAAAAAGTTTCTTTTCCCAATTTAGTCTTTGCATTTCTAAAGAGACAATTCTTAGGTGAAATAAGATAGAAAATTCATATTTTTAAAGCACAGAATTAATATATCAGGCCTAAAATTTATAACATAATTTGCTTAAACTAGAAAAATGGCATAAGTAAATGTTCCTTAACATAGCCAGGAAGAGCACTCTAAACCAAGGTGTGACTTATGAATTTAAAACAACAGGTAGACACTCTTACAAAGGGAGATTTCCTTCAAGATAACCATTCATTATAAGCTATAGCCAGTGATCACTAAAAGTATATTTTTGTCATCCTGCTCACAGTGGTGTCAAAACTGTGGGAGCCACGGCCTTTGGCACCCCCAAAGACTTGCAGGAAAAAAAATCACTGGCACGAGGAGACTTGATTAATAGGAGAAAAGGGATACAAATTTTATCTAATGTGTATACAGAGGAGCCTTCAGAACGAAGACTCAACTTCCCAGTGAGTTACAGAAACTTAAACACCATCTAAAAGATGAGGGCTTGCATTTTGGTAAAACATGCTATAGGAGGGGGAAGAAGAGGAATTCTCTTGGGGGGCAACCAATGATTTAGAGGAGCAATGGATGGGGAAAACAGAGAATGATTTGCAAATGGTTCCCTAAACCTGAGACAGGCATTATTCTGTAAACCAGCTGGGCCAAGTCTGATTATATTATTTCTCTCTTTTCCTGATAACAAGTAGAGGAAGTAGTTTAAGGGAGAGACAGGGGTGGGGGGAGGTGTCAGAGAGACCTTGGGGCAAAACCATGTTTTGGGGTAAATTTCTCTTCACCCTTTCATTCTCTTGTCTGGAACTTCCCCAGAAGTTTCACATATTACAAAACTAAGTTGTTGGCTGTAGAAGAAAAAAATTGAGTCAAAAACGGAGTAGCAAAGGATTCCACGTGGTCAGACCCATTTAACAGCTGTGTCTCATTTTAGGCGGCAACATTACAGGTGGACTGTATGGCAGAGAAAACAAAGACAATGCTGACAAAGAGTGCAATGGAGTTCAATGTTCCTTGCCCAATTGATGAAAAACTCAACGCATTCACAGGGACAGCCAACTGTGATCCCTAAAGACATACAGCTTAACACAAATTGGTCATCAATCAACAAGAGTCCCTTCTCCAAATGCCAACAGACCCAGAGCATCCAGGGGTTGGCCAACAATGACTCCCAAAGGCACAAGTTCTAACACAAATTGGGGTCACAGAACAACGTGACTCTAGCATCCCAGAGTCATCACCATTAGGGACCTCTCAAAACAAAACAAAATTAAAGAGAAATCAAAGCAAAGTGTCCAGCCTTACATAGACTAGAAACAATTGCCTGAATGGTCAAAGCAAAAATGATAAGTGCAGATAAGCATGCATTTGGTCACTAATGAGACAAGAGGAAGATTAGAAAAATCCCCGAAGATCACAAAACCCATGATTAAGAGAGGGCTTGACTAGAGAATGTTAGCCATTTAAAGCACAACAACCAGACTTAGCAAGGGGAAAACTTACCATCTGTCAGATTTGAATGGTACTTCATGGTCTTAACTTGGGGTCCAGGTTAGAGGTCTCCCCTAATCCCATCTGGGTTGTCACAAAGACGATACAGTCAAGGGACCCCAGTGTTGGGGTCTCACCAGCATTACCAAGGAAGATAATGCAGGCAAACCCCAGAATTGAAGTTTGGCCCTTATGCCTGCTACCAGAAAAAAACAAAACGTATGCAGCCATTTCAAAGGAGAGCTTAATATCACAAAGCAGCTACATGAGGAGGGTGGGAGTAATCTCTCAAATCTACCTTGAAGATTCAGAGGATAAGGTTTTTAAAGGGAACTTGGTGGGAAGAGGGATAGTGGCTGTTGATTGACTGATGGTGTCATACAGGGGTGTTGAAACTCTTCCTGGGGTCCTGTGATGGGTAGAGGATCTCCTGGTAGCCTGAAAAATATCTCAGATGTCATTCTTAGGTTTTCCAATAGATGCAGTTCCCCTGACTGTCAGGTACTACTCGGTGGCCCTAACCAATGATGGAGGTAGTCCAGGAGGACAAGTAGGGGAGGTGGGGTCCCTGGAGATGGAAGCTGCTTTGTTTTTGTTTTTGTTTTTGAGTGGGAATCTCACTCTGTCACCCAGGTCTCAACCTGCTGGGCTCAGGCAATCTTTCCTACTCAGCCTTCCAAGTAGCTGGAACCACAGGCATATGTCACCACACCTGGCTAATTTTTTGATTTATTCTAAAGACAAGGTCTTGCCAAGTTGCCCGGACTGGTCTCAAACCCCTGGGCTCAGGCAATCCTCTCTCTCAAGCCTCCCAAAGTGCTGGAATCAGGGGTATGAGCCACCACATCCCCAGGTATGGAGCTGCTTTTTGTTTTTGAAGTGAATCTTATCTCCTCAAGCAGTCTTATGTTGATTGACCTTGCAGGGCAGCTTCTCTTCTTCAGACACAAAGGTAAATCCTGGTGCGGTGGCTCACGCCTATAATCCCAGCACTTTGGGAGGCTGAGATGAGAGAATTGCCTGAGCTCATGGGTTCGAGTCCAGCCCTGGCAATATGGTGAGACTGTATCTCTACAATAAATCAAAAATTAGCTGGGCGTGGCGGCGCATGCCTGTAGTTCCAGCTACTTGGAAGGCTAAGGCGGAAGGATCATCTGAATCCAGTAGGTGGAGGCTGCAGTGGCCATGAGTGTGCCACTGCACTCTAGCCTGGGTGACAGACAGAATGAGACTCCGACTCAAAAAAAAAAACACAAAGAAAACCGATGCGAAGGTAATTGCAAGTAAACGTAGAACCAACATATTTGTTAATTTCTAATGATAGCTGCAGCTTTTACTCCATGACCTGATATTAATTCTATCCAGGCAGTTTCAGCCCGAGAGGCCAAGTGAGTTCTTGGCTTCATGCAGGAGGGAATTCAAGCATGAGCTGTAAGTAGGAGACAGAAAGTAAGTTTATTAAAGAAATGGATCCTGGAGCATACGCAGAGCAGCCCACATGCATTGCTGAGGTTTCAACTGGAAAATAAAAGTAAGTTTATTGAAATGACAGAAAACAGGCTTCTCCTTAAGCAGAGCAGCCTGAGCTGGTATATAGAAAGACCGAGATTCACACATTGCTAGGGTTTTATTTTTATCTCTTGATTATATACTCAGCAAGGGGTGGATTATCCATGGACTTTCTGGGAAAGGGGCGGGGAGTTTCCGGAATGGAAGGTTCCCCGCCCTTTTAAACCATATAGCAGGGGTCCCCAACCTCCAGGCCATGGACCAGTACCAATTAGGAATCCAGCTGCATAGCAGGAGGTGAGTGGTGGGCCAGCGAGTGAAGCTTCATCTGTATTTACAGCTGCTCCCCATCACTTGCATTACTGCCTGAGCTCCGTCTTCTGTCAGATCAGTGGGGGCATTAGATTATCATAGAAAAAAAAAAGATTCTCATAGGTGTGTGAACCTTATTGAGAACTGTACATGCAAGGTTGCGTGTGCCTTGTGAGAATTGAAGGGACATAAGATGGAGTCAATACAGCCAAAGAGCAGCTGTTTTAACATTGCCTAGATCTGCCACGTTTTTCTAGCAGTTCACTTTTAAATTGATTCTCTAATCATGAGCCAAGGGCAGAATGGATTTCTCAGAGATAGCTATTGATAATTGCTTTGCAACCCCCTCTGCAGCTTGTTTTGTAAACAAGTTAACCTAATCAGCCCTTTATGACCTTCTTGACACATACCCCATCAGCATGGCAGCCATCATGTGACTAGCCCACCCATCTGCCCAATGTCCATTACCTGATGTCAGAACCTGTGCTTACCTGCCCTTTGTGGTGATGTGGAGCAGATCTCCTCCACCCAAATCTGTCCCCATCAAAGAGAAAGTTTAAACTGAAGCAGCCATTAGCCACCGTTTTGTTAAATTCTGGTGTGTCCACGTGGCTTTTTGAACTATGGCCGCCATGTTTTTCTAGCTTTGGCCCCCTCCCCTACTTTGGGGAGGTGAACCTCCTCTCTCTCTAATTTACTTTTTAAATAAACAATATTTTCCGATCTAACTTCTGTGCAATTCTTGGCATCTTATGTACGGCATTGGATTGCAAACCACACCCCTAGAGGGTCTGACCTAACACTTTTGGAGGCCCTAATGAGATTTTTAACCTAACAAGAATCTTTTTTTATTTAAAAAAAATTGTTATTGTGGGTACATAATAGTTGTATACTTTTATAGAGTACGTGTGGTTTTTAAAAATATATTTTAAAGATGTGGGGTACAATTCAGGATTAACTATATAAGTGGACATCATACAGGTAAAGTTTGGGCCTCCCTTTGGTCCCCACTTTGCCTGACTTGAGATCAGGGACCCTTTAGATGTTAAGTGCCTCCCCGGCAGTATCCTGCTACTGTCCTAACAAGAATCTAATGCCCAGTGATCTGAGGTGGTGATGTTAGTGCTGGTGATACAAATACAGATTAACATTACTAGTGAGGCTTGACTGTACAGAGACCATAATCAATCAAATGCTTGCCGGCTCATGAGAAAATCCTATCAGAGTGGCAAGTGAGTTGATGTACTTCAATTGTTCAGCTGCACCTAGTGGCAAGTTTTAAGTCAGAATCTGACTTATTTTAGTCTACGCATGGCCTGCCCATTTTTTTATTTACCACTTCTGTGTGCACCTTTTTTTAAAATGGTGAGTTGTATAATTATTTCATTATCTATTACAATGTAATAATAATGGAAATAAAGTGCACAATAAATGTTATGTGCTTGAATCATCCTGAAAACTCCACCCACACACCCCTTACTCCCAGTCTGTGGAAGAATTGTCTTCCACAAAACTGGTCCCTGATGCCAAAAAGGTTGGGGACCGCTGCCACGCGGATAACTTCTAGGAGTTGCCATGGTAATTGTAAACTGTCATGGTGCTGGTGGGAGTGTCTTCTAGCATGCTAATATACTATAATTAGCATATAATGAGCAAAAAGGACAAGCAGAGGTTGCTTTGGATGCCATCTTAGTCTTGAGTTGGTCTTGTTTGGCTTTGGCCAGTCTTCTCACCGCATTCTGCCTTGTCAGTGAGGTCCTGGCCTTGTGACCTTTGTTTTGAGAAACTAGTCCTGCCTGATCCCTATCTCAAAAGGATGAAAATACAAGTTATGGCCTGGGAGAAAACATTTGTAAACCGCACATCTAACGAAGACTAGTATTTGGAATATATCAAGAACATTTAAAGTTCAGCCATTAAAAAGCTGAATTATCCGATTAAAAAATAACTGAAAAATATAAAGGTACATTTCAATAACAAAGATATATAGATGACAATCACATGCACAGATGTGCCATTACAAAAATCCATTATCATTGGAAGTATTCACCATCTCCACACCCTGTTCTGACTTTAAGCATTTCTCATCACAATATTTATCATGTATTTGTGTGTTTATTTATTGTCTGTCTCCCTCCAGTAAAATGTAATCTCCATGTTAGTGGGAACAGCATTTTGTTCTCTGCTTTTTCACCAGGGCCAGAATTGTGCCTGGCAGGTGATAAGCACCCAATAAATACTTACGGAATAAGTGAATACATGCTCTTGCAGGTTTAAATGAGCTATGAGTTTTATCCATGGGCTTTTAGATTTTTAAATCACTTTTCCATTTTTGTCTATAGTAATATAGTCCAATATTCTACTCCTTTGGGGGTCTTGATAATTAATATTTTGCTGAAAAACAATCCATTTCCTTTACATTTTCAAAAGAATTTCCACAGATTTAGATGTAGTAATCTCTTATAATTCTTTTCTTTTTTTGTTGTTGTTTATTTTGTTTTTCGAGTCAGGGTCTCACACTGCCACCAAGGCTTGAGTGCAGCAGCATGATCACAGCTCACACAACTGCGACCTCCTGGGCTCAGCCAATTCTGCTGCCTCAGCCTCCGGAGTAACTGGGACTATAGACACGTGCCACCACGTCTGGCTATTTTTTTATTTTTTGGTAGAGATGAGGTCTCATTATGCTGCCCAGGCTTGTCGTGAACTCCGAGGCTCAAGCAACCTTCCTGCCTCGGTCTCCCAAAGTGCTGAGATTACAGGCATGAGCCACCATGCCTGACCCTCTTTTCTTTATCTATCTCTTTTTGTCTTTTACAAGAACCACCAAAGGTTTTCTACTTGATTGGTTCTTTTGTTTCAGTGCCTTAATTTTGCACTTTACTGTTCATTTTTTTTGTTGCATTTTTACCTCGCTGAATTCACCTTTATTGTATTGATTTACTTTACTCTGATTTGTTTTATTATTCTTTTTTTCCTAATTTCTTAAGATGATGTATTAATTAGGATGAAAACTAAATTACTGTAGCAAAGGAATCCCAAATTCTTTGCTATTTCTTTTTCATGAAACAGTACAGGATAGGTAGGTGGTCTACTCCACAAATTTATTCTGGAGCACAAGCAAACAGGATGCTGCCACCCTAATGTGAGGGCCAGCACAGCACAACATGCAGGACAAATCCTAGTGTTGCCTGTTTTTTGCAAATAAAATTTTATTGCAAATATGCAGCTGCACTGATTTGTTTACATATCGCCTATGACTGCTTTCGATCTTACAATGGAAGAGTTGAGTCGTTATGGCAAAGACCAGGTGACCCACAAAACCTAAAATGTTTTCTCTCTGGCCTTTTCCAGAAAAAGTTTGCTGATACTGCTCTAAAGAAATGTTCAGTCTGCATGATTAGAACTGACATGCCCTGGCTGGTTTCAGCTGATGGGAAGGGAAAAGGAAATGTAGAGAAATCACGTCCACTGTGCCTAGGAGTGGTACCTAGTTCTTCTAGTATTTTATTGGTGAAACTTAGTGACATGGCAACATCTAGCTGCATGGGAGTCTGGGGAATGTAGTGTAGGTGGGCACCAGGCACACAGACCATGTGCCCACCACCTATAATTCCTTTACTGTGGTGAAAGGAGAGAACCGAGTTTGGAGATAGTTACCATTCCCCCTCTACAAAAACTCCTGTATTTTCTGTCTTTCTTTTTTAATATTATAGACATTTATTTTGTTTTGTTTTGTATTTTCTTTTTTTTTTTTTTTTTTTGAGTCGAAATCTCACTCTGTTGCTCAGACTGGAGTGCAGTGGCCGCTCCCGGCCACCGCAGCCTCGACCTGCTGGGCCCCGGCGATCCTTCTGCCTCAGCCTTCCAAGAAGCCGAACTACAGGCGCGCGTTACCACGCCCGGCTAATTTTTGATTTATTGTAGAGATGAGGTCTCACCAAGTTGCCCAGGCGGGTCTCGAACCCGCGGGCTCAGGCAATCCACTCAATTCAGCCTCCCAAGGTGTGGGATTACAGGCTGAGCCACCGAGCCCGGCATTTTTTTTTTTTTTTTAAGCAATGCATTTTTTCCCCCATAACAACTTAAACTTTGACTCAGAGGTTTCAGGATGACACTGTCTCCTTTTCATTGTATTTTAAAGGTAGCTTGAAATTTCAGTTTGTATTTCTTCTCTAGTACAAGGAATATTTGTAATTATAGTTCCTAGTTTTTAAATCGTTATGCATTTTAAAAAAGTCAATTTTATTATTTACTTCTAGTTTTGTTAAGAGAATGTGCTCCTAAAATTTACACGTTTACAGTTGTGTTTACATTTTAATTAGGACCAAATGAATTAGGGATTTCGTAACACCTGGACATACATATGTGTGTATATATTCCTTTTTAAAACGTCAAAGTTTTATCTAGTTTGATTATACTATTTGGTTTTATGTCCTTTCTTTGTGTGTGTGAGTGTGTGTCGGAGTCTCACTCCGTCGCCCAGGCTGGAATGCATTGGCACGCTCATGGCCACCGCAACCTCGACCTGCTGGATTAAGGCGATCCTTCTGCATCAGTCTTCCAAGCGGTTGAAGCTACAGGCATGTGGCACCACGCCCAGCTAATTTCCTGATTTATTGTAGAGGTCTCACCGAGCTGGCCAGGCTGGTCTTGAACCAGCGGGCTCAGGCAATCCTCTCACCTCGGCTTATGTCCTTTCTAATTTTTGTCTTCTATATCTAACTCTGAAAGCTATTAAACTTGCATTTCTAATAATTTTCATTATATATATTTACCTGCTATGTTTTCTTTTTTTTTTTTTAACTTTTAATTTTTTTATTTTAAAGATGTGGGGTACAATTCAGGATTAGGTATACAAATGTTCAGTATGCAGTTACCCTTGTTGGTGAGGTGTGCCTCCCCATTCCCCAGGCAGACTCCCACTACTGCCAGTCCCGCTTTCCCGCTCCCCTCCCGGCAGTTTCCTGCTACTGCCAATTATTCTCTTATAGTAGTGTGATAATTGTTCAAGGTTCACTTATGAGCGAGAACATGTGATACTCAGTTCTTTCCTGCTATGTTTTCTAATGAATAAGTTTACAAATAATGTATTTTCTTTTTAACATTGTTCATTTAATGCTACTTTGTATTCCTGTTATTTTTTGAATGCTTTAATCTTAAATTCTATGTTTTCTGATATGAATAATGCCGCTTGTGATGTCTTTTTGTAGTATTCATTTAGAATCTATTTGCTCATGTATTTGTTTTCTAAGCCTTACTTCTTTAGTTTGTAAAATCTGGATAACAAAATAAGCCCTGCCTTTTGAGAGGATGAATGAAGATAATGGCTGGGAGGAGTGTTTGTAAACCACAAAGAACTACATATATGAGTAGTATTGTTCATTCTGCTACCGGGTCTATGGATCTGCCGAAGTTGTTGCTCTCTGACTTCAATTATACATTTCTGGAAAGATCAGAATTATCTATTTAATTTATCTATCTATCCATCCATCCATCCATCCACCCTGATCACCAGCTTAACCAATTTAAGCCTTATTCAGTGTACTGCGGCTACTATTCTAACATGACTATGTCATGCACCTGCCCAATTTCATTGCCAATATCAGGCAGAATATTTATATAATCTCAATTTTGGCACCCCAAATATTACTGAATAAAGAAAAATATGTTTATTTCTATTTTTCTACTATTGTTACCTAAAAACATACACGGGGTTTCAAGGAAACCAACTACTGTCAAACACCCAATGAGGAGTACTCTGGTGGGGGCTTATGGGAGGGAGCCAGGATTTTAAAATTATTCTTCAATCACAATAAAGTTATAGCTGTAAACAGTCACATGAAAAATTGCTTCTAACACAACTTCCACCGGTCCCCATGCAGTTAAAAAAAGGTAAAAATTACAGACTCAAAATGTTCGTCCTTTCTCTGCCATGTTTCTGCCTTGTGAGTAGACACTTCTATGTCCCCAATCCAATTTCTTTTTAGTTTCTTTTTTTTTTCTTTTTGAGTTGGAGTCTCACTCTGTCGCCCAGACTGGAGTGCAGTGGCATGCTCCTGGTCACCGCAGCCTCGACCTGCTGGGGTCCGGCGATCCTTCCGCCTCAGCCTTCCAAGTAGCCGGAACTACAGGCGCGCGCTACCACGCCCGGCTAATTTTTTGATTTATTGTAGAGATGAGGTCTTGCCAGGTTGCCCAGGCGGGTCTCGAACCCGCGGGCTCAGGCAATCCACTCACCTCAGTCTCCCAAAGAGCGGGATTGCAGGCTGAGCCACTGAGCCCGGCCTCTTTTTTAGTTTCTTCACAATCTTCTGGCTATTACAAAGGGAAGGTCAATTCGTTTTAAGCCTTAATTTATTCCTTGGTTTTAAGTGTGGTTCTTATAAACAATATGTTTAAGTTTTAAAAATTCATTATAGCATATATGACTTTGTACAGGAGAAGGTAACCCACTTATTACATTTGCATTCACTCTGGTACTCAAACTTTACGTCTTTAATATGTGTATTAATCTGGGTTCTCCAGAAATACAACCAATAGAAATACACACACACACACACACACACATTTACTACAAGGAATTGACTCATGTGATTATGCAGGCTGAGAGATACAAGATCTGTAGTTGGCAAATTGAGAAGCAAGAGAGTCCATGGTGTAAGTTCCAGTCTGAAGCTGAGGCTGAATCCACAGGCAGGAGAAGACCGATGTTCCAGCTCAAAGACAGTCAGGCAGAGAGAAAGAATTCTTACTCATCCTTTTATTCTGTTGAGACCTTCAATGGATTGAATGAGGCTCACCCACACTGAAAAGGACAACCTGGTTTTCCTCAGTCTATCAGCTCAAATGTTAATCTTATCCAGAAACTTCCTCATAGACATATCCAGAAATAATGCTTAACCAGATATCTGGTAATCCCATAGCCCAGGCAAGCTGACACATAAAATTAACCATCACAAATCCACCTCTTGTCAATCTGGCACCTATATGCATGTCCTTAGACCATACTTAATCTACAAATAAAGGCAATTACAAAGTTATATTTCTGTCTAACATGATACAACTATCTTGTATACAACCAAAAACACACTAACCCCTCCCCCCGAAGACAAAACAAAGCCCTAAAGTGAAGTTTACTCTTCTCCTGATATCCCATAAGTTAAATATTATGATTGAAATACTTAACAATACTTAAATACTATGATATGAAGTTAATTCATCTTATGTTACATGATAAGTGAATATGAAAGGGAATAAAACAAAGATATTTATATACATATATGTTAATGCATACACGCAAACATTTTTATAACAAAATAAGTAGGAATACTCATGATAATTACAACCCACATTTGTGCAACTGATCACATTTGCAGCTGGTATTTATAATGACTTACTTCCTCTACCCATTCTGTATTCCCTTTGTCTACAGCAAGACCTCAGCTGGTTTGGTTCTTTACCAGGTAGAGTGACACACACCTTCATTCCTGAAGGGTCTGAGTTATTAGGTCTCAGCTCCTTACATGGGCTTTGGTGGAGGTTGTGGGGCAGCACCCACCAGGTCTAAATCAGGTGGGGATGTTAGGTCCTTACTGGTTTCACAAGACTGATTCCTGACTACCTTGCTGGGAATGGCACAACTCACACAGCAATGTATGTTCACATACAACTTGGGAAGCACATACGCAGGTGAAGATTCTCGCTTCAGAAATGTCCCTGACAACTGTTGCCTCCCCTGTATTTCGAAAGAAAAACTTCTTAATAGCCTTAATAGTCTTATCCTTGGGGATGCATCGGGCACAACTTGTGCAGCGAGTAGGTTGCATGTGGTCGTGGCCCTTTTGGGCACTACCATCGTTCCTTCTTTTGTCATCTTGGAAGCGAAGACCAGAGTTTTTTATTGATCTTAATCACAGGCATGGCAATGCTAAAAGAAGCCCTAAGGTTCTCCTGTGTTCCAGACATTCTCTCCCTTATTTCCACGTGGAGTAATAGTCCGATTTCCCTCTGGTAGGCAGGATCAATCACCCCAGCCAGAATATTAACGCTCTTATTTGCTTGTTGAGTCACAGGCACAGGGATCCCAAGAGGCTGGGCAGAAGTCTTTCATCCTACAGTCTTCAAGTCCTTGATGGTGGCACTATCTCTGCAATCTCTCAAGGAATACAGTATTGTTTTTGATTTATGGTTTTCCTAGATAGAGATAGCTCTAATAGCTTTCATTTGGTCTTTCTCACAATGATAGCCCTCCCTCCACAGGTTAGAGAACCAATCTGGTGGCACTGCCATCTTCTGAGTAGATCTAATTCAACTATGCATTCTAAAACTGGAGAAATAACCATAGGATGGGTTTAGGTACACACTGAACTTACTGTGAATTGGACTCGAGCTAAAACTCCATCAGTCACTTGACCTCTGTAAGCTTGTACTCTGGCAGACCAGATTAATGTACTAGGTCTTCTGGAATGAGTGTCAGCTCAGAGTCAGCATCTAGTAGTCTCTGAAAGGTCTGATTATTTCCTTTCCCCAATGCACAGTTACCATAAGTCTCTTTGGGAAAGGCTGTGAGAAAGGTTTGCAAAATAAATTTTTGACAGTGTTCTAGGGTCCTTTCTAGAGGAGACCCAGCCTTCATTCAGGCGGTTCTGGATCTGTAAACTGGCTCAAGCCTGGAAACTGTTGAAGGGTCATGACTCTATTTTTATGATTCAGGTTAGACTTTTATTCACTTGGCCTAGGAGTTTTCTGTTTATACAGATCAAACAAGAATTAAGTGTCAGCTCAGAGCCAGTGTCTATTTTACCTCTAGGTTTTGTGGGATAATACTTTAGTCATATGTAAATGCCCCGCTTTTCAAAGTCAGGAAATACAGGAATGCCTGTGAGTGTGTACTTACAGATATGTAAATATATTTCTATTTCAAACATACACAAATTTTTTTTTTGAGTTAGGGTCTCACTCTGTTGCCCAGGTGGGAGTGAAGTGGCATGGATCCATGGATCACAGCTCACCACAGCCTCTACCTCATGGACTCAGGTGACCCTTCCGCCTCAGCCTCCTGAGTAGCTGGGACTACAGGCATGCACCACCATGCCTGGCTAACTTTTTTTTTATTTTTTGTAGAGGTAAGGTCTTGCTATGATGCTTAGACTGGTCTTGAACTCCTGGGCTCAAGTGATCCTTCCGTCCTGGCCTCCCAAAGTGCTGGGATTACAGGCATGGGATTATAGGCATGGTTATACCATGCCTAGCCTGCTTTTTTTTCCTTTTTTTTTAAATAAATTTTTTTTCCTTTGTGGACAAAATTTCCTTTCTTATATCCCCAAGAATATTAAGACTAAAATATAATTTTCTTTTTCTTTCTTTCCTTCTTTCTTATTTATTTTTTACCATTTTGGCCTCCGTCTTCTTCATATGGAAGTTTGCCTGAAATGTCTGGTGGTCATTAACTCTCATTTCATATTTAAGAGTGATGCACAAGGGATTCCTCCCTCTAATGGTGAAATAGTTCATTCAGATCCACTTTTCCAGATGCTGGAGAAAAGTATAAAGAGAAAGCAACATAAAATGGGAATACACATTCATACAATCATTCCAGAGTGAAATCTGCAATATTAAAACCACTCAATTTCCCACAGAACTAATGGTTACATTAAAAAAAAATTAACATAGAAATTGACCCTCCAGGTCTTAAAGCTTGAAACTTACATTTGTCTTATTTGAGTTCCTTTCTCTGGAAACTAATCCTCAGGCCTGTAGCATCAAGGAACTGAAAGTCATCTGATCACTACGTCCAGACAATGAGATGCCAGACCCCTCTCTAATTCCTGTTTGCCAACTCCTCCTCCTTGTCCTCCCTAATTCCTGTTTTCTACATTTCTGCCCCATTTAAAAAATCCTTGACTTCAGTGAGATGGGGAGATGGATTTGAGGCTAAATCTCCCCTTCTCCTTGGCTGATGGAACGCAGATAAAAAGCCTTCCTTGGCAATACTTTTCTCAGCAAATGGCTTTCTGTGTGGGGGGCATCAGGATCCCTAATGAATACCTGGACTTTTGGTAGTATCAACAAAACTACATATGCCCTTACTTTTTGATCCAGGAATCTAACTTCTAAAATTACTCTGAATATACACCACTAACGATATGAAAATGCATATGCACAACGTTATTAATTGCAGCATTAGATGCAACTGCAAAATAAAGGAAATAATCTAAATTCCTATACATACATAATGTAAGCTATCCTACATCCGTATAAAATAATATGATGCAGTAAAACAAATAATAAGGAAGAGTTCTATGAACTGACATGGAGTGATAGTCAAGATATACTGTTAAGTGAGAAAGCAAAACATAAAAAAAAAATCCATAATTCATAATATATTTTTTGTGTATAAAGATGAGGAGGAGTTAAGAAAATATACACGTCTGCTTATTTGAGGAAAGAAGAAAAGACATTTAGGAATAATAGATCAGAAACTAATGAGATTGCTTATCAAAACTAAATGGTGAAAACTGGGTAGATAGCATGAGGTTATGAGAATAGGACAGAGGTGATGGGGGAGGGGCATTTCTTTGATATACTTTAAAAAATATATTATTAATTTTTAGAACCATGTTAATGTTTCACATAATGTACTTAAAGAAAACATGTTTAAAGAAAACACCAATAAGGGCAGGGAACAAAAACAATAAAACACAAAAATAAATGAATCTAGCTATATTTTAAATGGTATATGTAAAAGTTATATATACATATACTTTAAACATGACCACACGGAAAGAGGATGAGAGATAACTTTGAATACAGTATTTTAACTATATACTTTCAGGCTAAAAATCCAAAGAACTGTGAACAAATATCGTGCTCTAGTCAAGAGGTATGGGTTAACAGTGAAGTACTTTTATGTATATTATATAATTGCATAAGTAAGTATATATATTGTGGATAACGGGAACCAGGTTTTTCACTCTTGAAGAAGAGAGTTAATATATGAAAAGCAGGAAGGTTTGATTGAACTCTAGCTGTTGGATTGAAATTTTTTGTTATGTAACTGTAAACTCATGTACAAATTTTCTCGTATATCCACAAGAAAAGAAAACTTCAGACCAACATCTCTCACAAATACATAGAAATCCCTAATAAAAATATTAGTAAATAAAAGTTAGCAGTATGTAAAAAAGGATAATACTACATAACCAAGTAGGAGTCATCCCAGAAATGCAGTGCTGGTCAACATTCAAAAGCAATCAGTGTAACTTACTATATTAGTAGACTAAAAAAGAAAAAAAGTCATATTGGTGAATGCAGAAACAAATTAAACAAATTCAACATCTATTTATGATAAAAAGAACTTATACAAACTAGGAACTGAAGGAAATTTCCTTAACCTAATAAAAGATGTTTGTAAAAAACTTCCCACTAATAGTGAGTGACTGATTTCCTCCTAAGATCTAGAACAAGGCAACGATGTTTTAAATTATCATATTTATTTAACATCTCACTGGAAGTCCTAGCTAGTTCAATAAGGCAGGAAAATGAAATAAAAGGCACCATACTGGAAAGCGAGAAATAAAACTTTTTCTTCACAAATAATGTAATTGTGTATGTAGAAAATCCCCTCAAATCTACACACACACACACACACACACACACACACACACACACTTGTGAGACCACTAAGTGAGTTTAGCAAGGGACAGGACATAAAATTAATACACAAAGTCAATAGTATTCTTACATACCACCAATAAGCAACTGAATTTGAAATTTTAAAAATATCATTTAAAAGAACACAAAAATAGTACTTAGATATAAGTCTTATAGAATATGTACAAGATTTGTATGCAGAAAACTGCACAACACCAAGGAAAGAAAATCTAGATGATTGGAGAAAGAGACTATGTTTATGGATTGGAAGGTGTCCATTTTTCTTAATATTTGAAAGGTGTCAATTTTTTCTCGATTGATTTATGTATTCAACACAACCCAAATAAAAATCCAAGCAAACTATTTAATAGATATCAACAAGCAGGTTCTAAAATAAATACAATCTATATGAAGAACACAAAAGCAAAAGAAATAGCCATGACAATTTTGAAAAAGAAAAATATACTTGGAAGACTCACAGTTTCTGATTTCAAGACTATTACGGTAATTACGATAGTGTGATCCCAGTGACATTATAAATATACAGATCAATGCAACAGAATAGAGAAACCAGAAATAAACAGGTGGTGGCGAAATTATTAAAAATCCACTTGCCAAAACAAAACAAAACACACACACACACACAAATAAACCTCAGCAAATGCCTCACATCTTATACATACATGAAAACCAAATGTATCATAAAACTACATGTAAAGCATAACACTACACAACTTCCAGAAAAAAATCTAGGAGAACATCTTCAAATACACTTAGATATAAACTCGAAAGTAAAATAAAAATTAAATAATTTTTTGGACTTTACAAAAACTGAAAACTTTTGCCTTTTGTGATACTACGGAAACAATGAAAAGATAAGGCAAAAAGACTGGGAGAAAATATTTGCAAATCATATATCTGTGAAATGATTCATATCCAGAATATATAAAGAACTCTTAAAACTCAACAATAAAAAACAACCTAATAAGAAATTAAAAATCCAATTATAAAGGGGGAAAGGTTCTAAACAGACATTTTACTAAAAATGTTATACAGTTGGCAAATAAATGTATGAAAAGTTTCTCAACATCATTTATCGTTGGGAAACGTAAATGAAAACGAGAGTGAAATACCAGCTAAAATCCTCAAGTCCTGCTATACCTCGAGGATATGGGGTAACAGAAACTCACATTAGTTATTCATGACAGTAAAAACCTGGTCCATTTTGGAGGACAGTATGAAAGTTGCTATAAAGTTAACCACACATTTATATGAACTAGGTATCATGTAGGATCTTTGCTACCTAGACAGATTACACAGAAAAAAAAAAAAAAGACCATTCATAGCATAGGTAAAATCCATAGACAGGAAAGCAAGGAAACATATCCATAAAAATTGAGGAACTTTTTCTAAGATTTAAGAGCTTTTGTAGCTTTTTCAGATGCAGGTATTATAAACCCAGGCAAATAAAAATCACTTTCCAAATTTATTATAGTCCCGGGGGCGGGGGGACAACTAAAACTCAGATAAAACCTTGCAGTTTTACTGACTTGTAAAATTGGAGGGAAAACAGCAGCAGGAAAGTGAGGGAGAGGGTGGGAACCCCACAAAGGAGAGAGCCATAGAACTGGAGCCAAAATCTGTGTATAAACTTTGCCCAAATTTCTGGCTGACTCGTGAAACACCCATGTGTTGGGCAGACTCCAAGTAGCCAAACTTTGGCTAAAAGATCCTCTGTATCAGCTACAGCCCACTATAGGGGAGACAAGACCACAGCAAACACACAAAAGCCCAATACTTTTATAGAAATATAACCAAATCACAGAACTACTAGAAATACAAAGACACAGGAACACGGGAGACACAGACAAGAGAAAAGGTAATCTGTGCAGGCTGACCCTGGGAAGGTGCAATGGCTAGAATGAGCAGATCAGGATTTGAAAATGGTGCTGAAAGAAATAAAAGTAAATATGCCCACTGAAGGAACATATAGGAAACCTCAGTAGAGAAAGGGAAATGATAATAAAGAACCAAATGAAAATTCTAGAACTTAAAAATGAGCTGTCAGAATAAAACATTTCACCAGATGGTCGTCCAGGGTTCGGGAAAATAATAAATGCTAAACTAGGCTTGCAAAGTACTGGAGTTTGGGACATGTGGTGGCAGTGTGTGTAGGTGGGGAGGTAAATAGATCCTTTTAAGAGGAACAGGACAGAGGGAGTGAATAGGGAAGACTGTGTTGTGCGCAGTATCTCAGTGTGGGAAAATAGTTGGTATTTTTGTCTACAAATAAAAGGAGAGTCATGTGTGACTGATTCAAAAGCAGGGGAGGCCCAGGCGTGGCTCATGCCTGTAATCCCAGAACTCTGGGAGGCCGAGGCACGAGGATGGCTTGAGACGGTGAGTTCGATGCCAACCTGGGCAACACAGCAAGACCTTGTCTCTACAGAAAATCAACAAATTAGCTGGGTATGGTGGCATACGTCTCAGTCTCCTCAGTCTTAGTCTCAGCTACTCGGGAGGCTGAGGTGGAAGAATTACCTGAGCCCAGGAGGTCAAGGCTGCGGTGAGCGATGGTGGTGACACTCCACTCCAGCCTAGGGAACAGAGGGAGAGTCCTACTAAAAAAAAACAAAAACAAAAACAAATAAGAGGAGAAAAAGGAGCCGTAGTGATTAATGGGATGAAAACATACAAAGGAACATCAAAATGAACATGGGGAAAAAGTAGTATGATTAACAACTCTACCAAACTTACAAAAATAACACAAATTATAAAGAGAATCCATCCTTAAAGTAAGAAACACAGACTAAGATAGAGGAATAAAATCAAACAGCCTTACTACCAATGAACTGAAGTAACCCATTAAAAGAGACTGTTAGATTAGCTGAAAAATCAAAACCCATCAGTAAGTTACACACACACACACACACACACACACACACAAAACGAGCACAGTAAGGTTGACAAGATCACAAACGAAAGATGTTTTCTGAGTGTCAGCCTGGTGAGGCTAGATTACAGAGTGGAAGACGTGGGGGAACTTCAGTGGAGGTAAAAGATCCCACCACGTGCACACCCTACAGCTGCAGGCCCCAGAATCTGCAGGGCATGGGTGATGTCCTGGCCATCCCACGCCCCCAAACTGACCCAACCACGGGAGCATTTAAGTGAGCAACTGCCTGAGTAAACACGGGACGGCCAGTAGGAATCGCCCAGGGGAAGGGCACCTCGACACACCATCCACTCTGCAGGAAACAGAATCTCTGACAGCTAAGAGATGCCAGAAGTGTGTGTGTGGGGGGGGGTGGGGGTGGGGGGTGGGAACGGGACGGGGGGGGGGGGACCAAAAAACAAACAACAAAAAAACCCCATTCTCCTTCCCCCGAAGCCACAGTAACCCGAGTTCCAAGGCTAACAAATTCAGTGAAAAGGAAACGACGTACCAACCTCACAGATTCACACCAAGGCCAAAGTTTCATCAAAATCTTGGCAGGCGGAATCCAGCAATGCATCCACATCGAGCGGGGATGATCGCAGGGATGCAAAGGCCTTGCCACCCAAGGTGAACCCAAGGCAATCGACCACACGCGAAAACCCGCGCGGACGCACCACCGGTGGCCGAAAAGGCGTCTGCGCCCTGGAAGTCGGCAGCCCGACGTGTCCGTGCTCGACGGCGACGCAGACGCCGTCGGATCCGCTCCGAGGGGCTTCCCGCCGCGGGAGGGGGCCGAGGCAGGCGCCGCCCCCGCGCCGCCCCCCGGCCCGCGCGGCCCCCTCCGAGCCCGCAGACCCCGGCCGTCCGGCCCGGCCCGCCCGGCGCCGTCGCGCTCCGGGTGCGGAGCCCGAGACCCGCGCGCCCGGGGACGCGGCGCCGCGGGCTGCGAGCCGAGCCCGGGGGCGGGGGCGGGGGGGGTCCCGGGGGCCGAGCGCGCGGCGCAGGGCCGGGTGGGGATGCGCGGACGCCCGGCCCCGCCCCGGCCCCGCCCCCGGCCCCCGCGGGCTGGGGGATCCCCGCGCGGGGCGCCGGGGCCCAAGCCCCCCGCGCGGGGAGGGTCCGCGCGCCGCCACCACCGCGCAGCACGTCGGCCCCCGACCCCCGCCGGCGAGCCCTGCGATTTTCGGGCGCGGCGTTTACGGAATGGAGGGTTCCCCCGGAGGTCAGCTTATCGGGGACACACCTGGGTTTCCCCGAAACGATCGGCACGTATCTTAGCTAAAGCTCCTCGGGGACGAGACATCAATGCCTGGCCTCGTGGCGCATTGTGTAATATTTTCTTGGATGTTTTCGCAGATGTAATAAGACAAGAACGTGACATGGCTAGCGTGACCGTGAGAAAACACTGTATGACTTTTTGCTGTCAACTGCTTTCCCATCAGGCTGGATTTTCCAACTCGGACTCCGTGGCACTTTATGCGGCTTCACGTGGGTCTCCAAAGGGTTAATGGATCTTTTACAGAGAGAGAGACAGAGAGAGAAAATAGAGAGGCTTGATAGGTAAACCCTAACCACTGTTATGGTTACCAGATACCTATTTGAGAACATTTGGATTACTGTCAGTCTCTTTAAAAACTACCTATACACCAGCCAATTATTAATAATTTAGGTTTAACTGGGTTATTGGCATGGTGGTTCACTGTTCACCACTTCCTTATTGTCTGCTTTCTGGAGATGTTCATATTGATTGAATTTTTATATCTCTGGGTTATTCGTGACGGTATTTGTCCCTCCCTCCCTCCTTGCCTTCCTTCCTTTTTCTTTCTTTCTGCTCTCTTCTCTCCTTGCCCCTCCCCTCCCCTCCCCTCCCCTCCCTTCTTCCTTCCTCCCACCTCAGCCTCCTGAGTAGCTGGGGGCTACAGACACCTGCCACCACACTCGGCTAGTTTTTCTTATTTTTGGTAGAGATGGGTTCTATGTTGCTTAGGCTGGTCTGAAGCTCCTGGGCTCAAGCAGTCCTCCTGCCTTTGCCTCCCAGAGTGCTGGGATTACAGGCATGCACCACCGGTGCCTGGCCTGTAATATTTTTTCAATGAAAAGAGTATAATTTGCTTTCTAAATCCTTACGTGTCCAAACTCATCTTTTGCCTGAACACCTATTTGGCAGCTTGGTTTGATATGTCTCTACTGACATCTATCAGTGGATAGATAAGTGTTTCAAGTAAGTCAGTTCTCATTTTCTTTCAGATTGTAGGTCTCTGGGACTTATGTATTTTCTCCCTTTTATCCCTTGAATTCAGAGCTGAAGACTCTGGGTTTGAGCCTTTAAAATAGAGTTACAAGAATTAGACTTCTCAAAGTTTCTCCAGTTTGGGTCCACTGTAGCGAAAGCATTGAGTGATTTACATAGTACACTTGTAGCACTGGTTTACTCTGATGGAGCAAAGTTTTAAGCATGCTTACAGAATCTTTAGTGTTTAACATAAACTTTTCTATAGAACAGAGATAACCCGAATGTCAACGTTGTTTTATTTTCTAATGTCAAATTTTGGAACAGTAGTTTCCTTTTTTTAAAGTGTCATAAGTCTTAGAGATGGCTGAGAGCCTTTTAGGGACCAGCTTATATTTGCTTTTCATCCAACAAATACATCATTATCTGCCTGGTGCTTGGAACTATGTGGACAGGGTTTTGCTCTCAAGTGCTTGGAATATATATGATCCTGAGATGCTCTAATAAACTGTAATAAACATTCAGAGGGAAAGGACATTACTGTTCAGTGGATGAGACTAGACAAGGCTTTGTGGGAGAGAGATCATTAAAAAGCAGCTGGAGGATGGGTAAGATTTTGGCATGTGGCATTCGTGGGCAGGAGGAGAAATGAAGCATTCCAGGGATGGAGAGCAGGACAACCGAAGGCAAAAGAATGGATAAGCTCGGGGTCTAGTATGAGCCACAGTGAATAATTCCGTTTGAAAATGATAAAGACAGAGGAGGAAATGGACAGGCGCTGTTCAGAATGGAAGAAAATTTCAGGGTCCTTCAAATCACTGACTTGAAGTTCTCAACAAAGCTGAGAACTTCATGGATACAGTCTTTGAGCATTTAGTGTTAACCATGGAAATACTACACGAAAAATTTATGACAGAAAGTACAACAGGAAGTAGCACTTTACCAATGCAGAAAGTAACTTAGGAAACTTAAGGTAAGTTGAACTCACCTGCTCGAAATCTTCAAACAAAATGGTCTTGAAGACACTTTATCGGGGTTATATTTGTTACAGCCACTGATCACCATTCCTTCTGGAGTAGGAAAAACTGACAGAACTTCAAATCTTTAAACAGGGCAGCATGGTTTACCCTACTTACACGATGAACTTTCCTCGGGCATGAAAATCCGGTTATAGGAACTTGCTCAAAAAATTTCATCAGGTGTGTGAATACTAGTAACAGATCAATCATGTATTTTTAGAAACAGAGCTGTTTACCAACATCTTCCCAATAAGATTAACTGCACTAGCAACGCTTTGAACCTTAAAAAGGATTAAAGTTCTCTAATGACAAATGGAATAAACTAAAAGTAAAACCTTTCCCCAAACTCCAATATCATACAACAGAAAACATCCATACCTTATGTGAAAAGCCGTTACGCTTTCCACTTATTCCCTCAAAACCCCAGGGCCTTGGCCAAGGTATTATTTTAAATGGACTATCTGCCTGTTAAAAAAAAAAAATCAGTTTATAGAAGCTTCCATTTGTGCATTTATAATCAACATTGCTTTGCATTTTAAGTATGCATCTTTTGAATAAAGCAAGGTTAACCTGTTTACATTTTAAAAAAACCCAAAATCAAAAACTTGTTCATTAGGAGAAAACCATTTTTATCTGCGATGATGGCAGCTGAAGACAACAGCATAGAACAAGATATTCTGAGAACTTCATGGATACAGTCTTTGAGCTCTGTGTTCCTTCCTCATTCCCTTTCTAAAGCAGACATAACCTGGGAACTTACGTACTCTGCTGTTGACAGTATAACGGAAAGAAAAGTGATTTTACGGTAAAATTAGCTCCTCTAAGGAATGACAGTTTAAACTAGTTGTGTTAGGGTCCTTTGGAGGAAAGAACCAGTAGGATGTGCATATTATATATATGAGGAGACCCCCCCCAAAAAACAAAACAAAACCGACCAACCAAACCCTGGAATTATCTCTTGGATGGTGGGCCCCTGGTAGCACAAGCATCCCCCTGTAAGTGTTCTAGGAACCCATCAGCATCCGTGCACCAGGTAGCATTGTTGTGAGAGGCCGCACTCAGCTTCAATGAATTTTTTTTTTTTTGAGATTCAACAACTTTGCTCATTTCATGAGCCGGTGACTTATGATCACACCTGCCCACACTGAGCCGCTGTGCAGTTTTTGACCAAAAAATGGTATGACCCCCATGTCCCACCCTCCCTATTCACCAGATCTTGCTCTGTGTGACTTTTTGTTGTTGTTGTTTCTTTGGATGAAAAAAGTCCTCAAAGGGAAACTTTTTGCCGATGTGGAAGAGGCAAGCAAAATAGGGCAGAAACACTAAAGGCATCAAAATTGATGAGTTCAATGGCTGTTTTGAACAGTGGAAAAAGCGTTCTGATGGGTGTATTGCATCAAATGGGGAGTACTTTGAAAATTTAAACATGGGCCGGGCTCGGTGGCTCAGCCTGTAATCCCAGCACTTCGGGAGGCCCAGGCGAGTGAACTGCCTGAGCCCGAGGGTTTGAGACCAGCCTGGGCAACATGGCGAAATTTCGTCTCTACAATAAATAAAAAATTAGCCGGGTGCGGTAGCGCGCACCTGTAGTTCTAGCTACTTGGAAGGCTGAGGCGGAAGGATCGCCAGAGCCCAGTAAGTTGACGCTGGGTGGCCGTGAGTGTGCCACTGCACTCCAGCCTGGGTGACGGAGTGAGACTCCAACTCAAAAACAAAAACAAAAAACCCCAAACACACTAAACCCAAGTCAGAAAAAGGAAACAAAAAAGTTCAAACATGCAAGAATACACAATTTTTTTTATACATAAATTACATTTTGGGGGTTCCCCCTCGTAGATTTAAGGAATTCCCTCTTGGGGGGGTCTGTCTTTTCTCTTAAAACCTTCAACTTGATTGGATGAGGCTGGCCCACATTATGGAGGGTAATTTGCTTTACTCAAAGTCTGATTTAAAATGTTAATCATATCTACAAA
>CAUYQG010161895.1:0-12025 GCA_963574415.1 Tarsius wallacei | reverse complement strand
GCAAGCATAGGTACTGATGTCAGGTGATGGAGTCAGGCAGCTGGGTGGGACAGCCACATGACTGTTGCCATGTTGATGGGATCTGTGTCACCAAGGTAGAATGACTGATTAGGTTAACTTGTTTATGAAACAAGCTGGGGAGGGGCTGTAAAGCAATTATCAATAGCTACCTCTGTCCTTGGCTACAGATTAGAGGGTAGATTATAGTGAACTGTTGGAAAAACATGACAGAACCAGGCAGTGTTAAAATGGCTACTCATTGCGTATATTGACTCCATCTTACATCCTTTCAAATGCTTTACATGTGTTATCTGCTTTAATCCTCATACTATCTTGGTGAAGCAGGTCTAATTACCTTTACTTTATTGATAAGGACTCAGTGAGATTGGTGAGGTTAGGTAACTTGCCCGTCATTACACAGGTACTAACTGGTAGATCTGAATTGTTCCACGTCTACCTAACTTAAAACTCCAAGTCTTTTTCTCTAGACCAGATGTCAGCAAATTATGGGCCATTATGGGGGTAAAATCTGACCTGTCTCTTGTTTTTGAAAATAAAGTTTATTGGAACACAGCCACACCCATGACTGTTATTGCACCACCTTGGCAGAGTTCAGTTGTTGCTACAGAGAAGACCTATGGCTTGCAATGCTGAAAATGGTTACTAACTGACCCATTACAGAAAACGTTTTTCAAACTCTGCTCTAGGCTTGTATTAATGCTTCTGCAGTCTAAATTATCAGATCTTGAGTAAATTATTTAATGTCTGAGGCTGCTAATATACTTTGTAAACTGCATGAAATATACAAACATAAGTAGTTAATACTTAAAAACAATAAACCCACATTACTTAAGTAATTTCTAAGTTCAATATTGAAATAAGTTTAAACATTATTATACAGCTTCAGATTTCTGTTAATTTATTTCATTGAATTAGTCTTATTTACAAAATTATAGGCAGATTTATTTCCCAAATTGCCTTCCTTGTAGAGGTTTCTCTGTGTGGGGTGGTCCTTCTCTCCTGGGGATGTGTTTGTTTTGTGATCAAAACAGTAACATTTTTTTTTTCAAAAGGCAGAAGTTAACCTTTTGTTGTGGGCCACCATGGAAACATTCCTCAAATTCCAAGAGTTTTTCAAATTTAAAGGCTTTGTAATACCCTGATTAAGTCCAACAAATCTGATCTATTTCTTCAACTCTGATCTTTAGGTTAGAGTTCTAAAATTCTAAGGCTGCATCATTTAATTCTGTATCTCCTGTCCAGATCTTAAAATTTAATTCTTTCCATCTATTTTGACAGAACATTCCTTTAGAGTTCACATGAAAGGCTGCTGGCTCATAAAAAATACAAACTTGTTTTACTAGGAGTCCCTTGATTATTGTAGGCACATGGGGCCATGGTTTTATACTCAAAGTCACTTTTCGGGATCCATACCTATGCCTGGATGAAAAACCCTGCCCTGTTCTAAACTTCTTTTCTATTGTCTTCTAGATTAACATCACCTCAATTCCAAGCTTAGTGAGGCTACTTGTTTCTTTCAATGAGACAAGTTGTCAGTGTGGAACACTGCACAGGACATATCAGTTAACAGGAAACATTTGTAAAGCCTTTCTGTCTGAAAGTAGAAATCAATGTGAAGCCCATCTATTTCTATATATCAGGTTTTATTTCTTTTTCAAATTCAGACTCTTCACTAATGAAGTCTCCCCAATATGTTGAATATCTTGTTTACCTTGCTTAGTTATGTAATGAAATAAAATAACACATGCTGAAAAATGTCACTTAGGTAGGAATGTATTTGGGAAGCAGTGCTGTCCAGGGTCTGGCTACACTGTTTCCTGACAGCCTTTTGTTAAATTATGAAAAATGTTGTGAGCTGATTGTTAAAAATAGCCATTCATAAAATGAAATTATAATGTACAGTTATGTAAATTATAATAAAAAGTTATAAATACTCAAATATCATTCCCTTCTAATTATTTTACTATTATCTCTTGAGGGTATTTTCATATATTGCATCTCTGTTTTGGAAGTACTGCATGGCAGTATGTTACCGTGCAGCTCTTCCCAACTCCACATTCAGGAATGTGACATTGGTTGCATGAAATGGAGCCATCGTGGGAACATTTTACACGACGGTGATGGGCAGATGCTACAAAGCAGAGTTTGTTTGTTGCTGTTCCTTGCAGAGTAGGTCATTTTACCTTTGCTAGTACATCACGCCTGAAAAGTCCTGCAATGTTTCCTTGTTACACATATGAGCTTCCTGTGTTCTTGATAACTTTGTGATTGTTCAATTACCACAAGGATCATCAGGAGGAATGCTGCCTGTGATGAGGAGCTAGGCTTGAGAAAATTGACCAAGCGCTTCTGACATAGTTTGAATGTTTGTCTCCTCCAAATCTCATGCTGAAATATGATCCCCAATGTTGGAAGTGGGGCTTAGTGAGTGGTGATTGGGTCATGGGGGCAGATCCCTCACAAATGGCTTTGTGGCCTCCACACAGTAATGAGTGAGTTCTCACCCTATTAATTCACATGATAGCTGGTTGTTTCAGAGGGCCTGGAACCTACTTCTCTCTCCTGTTTCTGCTCTGGCCATTTGACACGCCTACTCCCCATGCCTCCTGTACTTTCCTGAGGCCTCACCAGAAGCTCACTAGTTGCGGGCGCCATTCACAATTGAAAGCCAAATAAACTTCTTTTTAAAATAAATTTCCCAACCATGGATATCCCTTGATAACAATACAAAAAAGACTAATACAACTTCCAAGTAGGTAGATGTACCCAGTTTCTGCATGAATGCTGCCCTTCCAGTAAGCTGAGGGTAGTAACTCATCGTGCTCCTCACGAAGATTAAAAACAAAATGAAAGACTTTTGATAAGTTAAAAGCTTAATGGAGAGAATTGAATTCAGTAAAAATTTCTTTAAATGTTTTTGGCAAATGAGCATTTTGTAGACATTGTCTCATTTGACAGTTACATATTCACGAAATAAGATTTTTACTATAAGACTTGGGTAGATATGACAGTTTAAGTAGAAAATGTCATTAAAACTTCTGATTTATTTTTTCTTTCCAAAAAGAGGAAAGACAGGGAAGGCAGAAGTTTGTGGAAAATGGTGGAGCTAAAAAAAAATGGGTGAGAGAAACTTGGTATATAGTTAGTGGCTACAAATATTCTGCTTCTGAATGATCACATGGAATGATTTTCAGGAAGTGAAAGAGAATGACTGGGGAGAGAAAATGGGGAAACTTTCCATTTACACTGACTTTACATGAGTGTGAGACAAAGAGAAGTATAAATTATGTTTTATTCACATTTAAATATCTTTAAAATTATTTTTACTAACAAGGAGCAAGCAAACAAAAAATCCCAAAATACCACTTGACTGCTTGGTACCAAACAGACAAAACCAGTCACCTCCACCTGACTATGTCGATGTCTTCGGGAGTTAAACATCATTTCCTCAAACATCATCATTTCCTCAAGCCGTACCTTTCCAAAGTGACCTAAGCCGTTTAAACATAGTTTTCTTTAAAAAAGACAAATTTATCTGGGAAATAAGCAAGAAACTTTTTTAAAAGTGATTTTGTGCTTATATTAATTCCTGAAAAAATTACGTCTAATTTTTCATTTTTGTCAGATGATATGCTCTTTCAAAGTTAATTAAGTGCTCTGTACATATTGAAACCCTTTTCTCTATTGCATATTTATTCATTCGTATCGATATGTCTATTCCTGAAGGATATTGATGGAGTGTCATCACTTGCTGAAGTCTAGAATTTCATTGGAAATATTAACATGCAAACCTTATAATTCCCCTTTTCATATATCATTCTGAAGTGCCTCCTTTGGCTGCTTTTATGCAATGGTGCTGAGACAAATTGTGCCCTTGTGGTGGAGACCAGATATAGTGGGAGCCTTCATTCCACTTGACGTGCCTTGGCAGGCCCAGCCTCTGACACACCTCATCATGCCTCTCTTTCTGGCCACATTTTTCTGCAGCCTGATTTTCATGTGGTCACCCCACAGATTCAAGAGTGAAAAGGCCTCCACTGTATTCCCATTTCTATGTCAGTATCAAAACAGCAAGCTATAGTGAATTGCTTGATAAAAGGTTGCACATAAAAATGTGGTTCTTAGGCAACTTTCTCAGAGGAGGATGTGTGGGGCAGTCCTGCTAAGACATAGGAAGAAGTTTATCTGAGTCAGGGTATGGTTCTGAGTACAAGAGCTCATAGGAGCGATTAGAGCTATGCTGTCAGCTGAGAATTGGAACTTATAGATTATTAGTACCTGCACAAAAACAGAAGTTGTTTGAAACATAAGAGACTAGAAGCAAGTTGTGTTATACCAAAGTAAAAAGCATATGATATCATTTGAAATTGTAAATTCGGGGTGACCAGTGACACTGGCTAAAGGAATCACCATGTTTCAAACATACATTATAGAATTTTTTTGGCCAAGAGAGTTTTGGGGGCAAGGTGGGTAGAGGTCAGAAAAAGAGGAAAAAAAAAAAAAAAAAGAGAGAAGGTGCTCAAGGTGTCTAATTAACAGATATGAGTTCATAGGTAAATTTGTATGAATTCTATCCAGCTTCTCCTAGTAGAGTTAGACCATTCTATTGCATGTGCAGATATACACTTCTTAATTAAATCTAATACTGTTTTCCATGTCTAACCAGAGAGATCAAAAATTAAAATATTATCTTTTATTTATGGTGAAACAATATCAGGAGAATTCATAGGTGCTAATAGGGGATGCCCATGTTCAAATAGACAGCTCAGTATCATACATCTAGCTATCATCCAGTTGCTAGGTTTCTCCTGTTTTGCAAAGACCAGCATGGTCATCTGCTTTTGTCTCCTTAAATTATTTTCTCTGGCACACTGTAAACGTATCCATTCTAACTGCATTGTGTCCATTTCTTTGTTTCAAGCAATGACTGACTACTGAGTCTGGTTCATTTATTTAGTAATACAAAACAGTTTATTGTCACAATGTTAGATAAGTCATAGAAAATAAGGAAAATTCTGAAAAACCAGACTCTGGAAAAAAAAAAAAGAAAACCACAGCAGCTCTAATAACCCAGTAGCAGGAGTGCCCAGGCAGTTAGAGCTCTGTCTTCACTCTAGCCCATTTCGAACCATCTTTTTTTTTTCTCAAGAGTAAAACTCCAGAGAGAGAAAAGAGGAAAGAAGGGAGGGAGGGAGGGAAGGAGAGAGAGAGAGAGAGAAAGAAGGAGAAGGAGAAGAAGAAAGGGGGAGGGGGTGAAGGAGGAGGAAGAGGGAGATAGAGATAGAGAGAGAGAGAGATACTATCTTGGTTTGGGTGACATTCTGTGGGTTGGTGTCCACTTGATTTTTCTCTGAGTTTACATGTAGTAACAAAAGAAGAATAACTTCAGAACCGCAGAACACAAAAGGAAGATTGGCAGCATTACTTGACAAATTAAAATTCTGTTTGCAATTCCTTATAGATAGCATCTGTATGCTTAAAATTTGGTCATCAAAAATGTTAAGCTAAAAAGGGCAGGGACCATGGGAGGAAATGTAATGATTCTTTGGGATTCTCTTGCTTTTATCAGAATAAATGTATTGAATGTCTGATTGTCTAGAAAATACTTAGAAAAGCTAATGAATAGATGGTTTGGGGCCCTAGTTAAGTGACAAGGTGGGTATATTCAGAAATGAAGTGTATGCTTATTTCTAACCTCCATAATTTTAGAAGCCATAGAGAGCAGAGATGAAGTGCAGTGACTTTGGAATCAGAGGTTGGTTTAAGTCCTGGCTCTGCTACTTTCTAGTAAGGCAATGGGTGAATATCTCAACCTCTTTACGCTTCCATTTCTTCATCTGTAAAAGACAAATATATCATTTCTTCTCTGCTGCTATCTTTTAAGTATTCAGTGGAATAATAATATTTGTCAATTGGTTGTACTGAGTAAATAGTCAATATTGTTGTTAGTATTTTCAAGGGTATGGACCCAAATCATGAGAAAACTAGTGCCTTAATTTCCCAGGACTACTATAACAATGTACCACAAACTGGGTGGCTTAACAACAGAAACTTATTGTCTCCTAGTTCCGGGGTCCAAGACTTTTTTTGTTGTTGTTCCTTCTGAAAGACTGAAGGAGGCATCATTTCCAGGCCTCATTCCTTGACTTATAGGTAGCTATCTTCTTTCTGTGTCTCTTCAAATCACCTTCCCTCCATCTGTATCCATATTTCCTGTTTTTATAAAAACTAGAGCCAGCTCTAAAGACATCATTTGAGAGGGTTTATCTCTGTAAAGACACTATTTCCAGGTGAGGTCACATTCTCAGATCCTGGGGATTAGAACTACAACATATGGATTTTATGGGTACACAACACAATCCTTAGCAACCAGATTACAGTGGGAATGGCTGGGACATCTGTGAGTATTCAACTTTGAAGAGGAAATGCTGAAGTGTAAGGAGAAAGACATGTGATGAATATCTTCAAATGAGATTGTGTTCAGTGTCTAAGGGGGTTAGTATGATAGTTTAATATATTGCAAACATTCAATAATTATTTTCTCTCCCTTGATCTCTCTCTCTGTGTCTGACAAGTATTTGCTGAGTACCTCCTGTGTATCAGCTACTGGCCTAGGCAATGGAGATATAGTGCTAAACACAGAAACCATGGATGCTGGATTACTTGGTTTATGCATGTGGCCCTAGAATTAAAATTTCAATTAATGTGTGGCAATTATGTGCATATATGTATATATATATGTGTATGTATGTGTGTGTATATATATATAGATAGATAGATAGATAGATATATCTTTGTCCCAACATAAGAAGGAACTTTCTAAAAGGGAAAGTTGGTAGAAGATGGCTGTCTTTTCGTTAAAATCTCTGTATACATAGTGAAAAACATTTTGAAAGATGAAGTATATGGCAATTTAAGAGCCAAAAATGAAGTCAATAACTCCTGTCCTACTCTAAATTTCACTGTTTAATGACATTAAATAATTCATTTAAAAAGAACTGAGGTAAGGTTAACAGGAAAGCTTAAAAGAGCAGGTATATGGGGACCCCCCAAAACAAAAATTTATTTATAAAAAGTTGTGTTTATTCTTTTTTTTTTTTAAAGATGTGAGTTACAATTCAGGGTTAGGTATACAAATGTTCATTATGCAGGTACCCTCGTTGATGAGGTGTGCCTCTCCCTCCCCTAGCAGTTTCCCTCAACAGTCAATCCCATCCACCCTTTCCCTGGCAGTTTCCCACTACTGCCAATCCCTTTCATGTAGTATTATCATAATTGTTCAAGGTCTGCATATAAGTGAGACATTATGTTACTCTGTTCTTTGTTTCTGTGATAGATCACTAAGTATGATCGACTCTAAATTCATCCTAGTTGCTGTGAAGTCCATATGTTTGTCCTTCTTTATGGCTGTATAATATTCCATTGTGAATATGTACCACATTTTTTTGGTCCAGTCCAGCTTAGATGGACACCATGGTTGGTTCCATATTTTTGCCATTGTGAATAGAGCTGCAACAAACATGTGTGTGCAGGTATCTTTTTTGTAGAATTATTTGTGTTCCTCTGGCTATATTTCCAGTAGGGAGATTGCTGGGTCATATGAAAGGTCAATTTCTAATTCCTTCAAAAATTGCCACAATGTCTTCCAAAGAGGTTGCACTAGTTTTCATTCCCACCAGAAGTGTAAAAGCGATCCTTTTTCTCCACATCCTCGCCAGTATCTGTTGCTGTTTTATTAATGATGGCCATTCTTAGTGGGGTTAGGTGGTATCTCAGTGTGGTTTTGATTTGCATTTCTCTGATGATGAATGAGGCTGAGTACTTTTTCATGTGTCTATTGACTGCCTGTATATCTTCTTTTGAGAAGTGTCTATTCATATCTTTTTGCCCTCTTTTTTTTTTGAGTTGGAGTCTCACTCTGTCGCCCAGACTGGAGGTGCAGTGGCCGCTCCGGGCCACTGCAGCCTCTACCTGCTGGGCTCTGGCGATCCTTCCGCCTCAGCCTTCCGAGTAGCCAGAATTACAGACACACGCTACTATGCCTGACTAATTTTTTTATTTATTGTAGAGATGAGGTCTCACCAGTTTGCCCAGGTGGGTCTCTAACTCGCAGGCTCAGGCAATCCACTCACCTCAGCCTTCCAAAGCTCGGGATTACAGGCTGAGCCACCGAGCCCAGCTTTCCCTCTTTTTAATGGGGCTATTTGTTTTTTGTGGATCCTGGATGTTAGGCATTTGCCAGATAAACAGTTGGCAAATATTTTTTCCCACTCTGTAGGCTGTCTCCCTGATTTCTTGATGGTTTCTTTTGCTTTGCAGAAGCTCAACAGTCCCACTTGTCTATCTTATTTCTCAAGGTATGGGTACTTATGGTTTTGATCAAGAATTGGATACCAGTTCCAATTTTTATAAGGGTGTCTCCTGCATTTTCTAAGATTCTTATAGTTTGAGGTTTTTCATTTAGGTCTTTGATACATTTAGAGTTAATTTTTATGTATGGTGATAGGTGGAGGTCCTGTTTCAATCTTCTGCGTGTGAATAGCCAACTTTCCCAGCACCATTTATTGAATAAGTTTTACGCTCCCCAGTGGTTTTTGTTCGAAGCTTTGTGAAAGATGAGTTGGTTGAGGAATTGAGGCTTTGCTTCTGGAATCTCTATCCTGTTCCATTGGTCTATATGCCTGTTCTTGTACCAATAACAGGCTGTTTTGATTACTGTAGACCTTATAGTAGAGTTTGAAGTCTGGAAGCATGATACTTCCTGCTTTGTTTCTTTTGCTAAGAATTGCCTTGGCTATCCGTGGTCATTTATGTTTCCAAATGAATTTCTGTATTGTCATTTCCAGGTCTGAGAAGAATGGTGTTGGTAATTTAATGGGTATTGCGTTGAATCTGTAGATTGCCTTTGGTAGGATGGACATCTTAACTATGTTGATTCTTCCTCTCCGTGAGCATGGAATATTTTTCCATTTGTTTGTGTCTCCTTGGATTTCTTTGAGCAGTGCTTTGTAGTTCTCATCGTAACGATCTTTAACTTCTCTGGTTAGGAAGATGCCGAGGTATTTAATTTTTTTGTGGCTATTTTGAATGGGATTGTGCTTTTTATTTGGGTCTCTGCCTGCTTGTCATTGGTGTATAGGAATGCAACTGTCTATTGCATGTTTATTTTGTACCCTGAGACTTTGCCAAAGTCCTTTATCAGTGCAAGAAGGTTTTTGACAGATTCTCTTAGATTTTCGAGGTACAGGATCATATCATCAACAAAGAAGGATAACTTGGCTTCCTCTTTTCCTATTTGGATACCCCTTCTCTTGCCTAATTGACTGAGCTAGGACTTCCAACACAATGTTGAACAAGAGGGGTGAGAGTGGGCAGCCTTGTCTTGTTCCAGTTTTCAGGGGAAATTTTTTTCATTTTCTGTCCATTTAGCAATATGTTACCTTGTGGGGTTAACGTAGATGGCACTTACTATTTTGAGGTATGTTCCTTCTATACCTAAGTGTTTGAAGGTTTTTATCAAGAAGGATGCTGGATTTTATCAAAAGCTTTTTCTGCATTAATGATATAATCATGGTTCTTGTTTTTACTTCTATTGGTGTATTTAATTAAATTTATGGTCTTGCAAATGTTGAACCAGTCCTGCATCCTGAGGATGAAGCCTACTTGGTCATGGTGGATGCTTTTTGAGATGTGCTTTTGGATCCGAAATGCTAGAATGTTGTTGAGGATTTTTGTATCTATGTTCATAAGGGGTATTGGCCTGTAGTTCTCTTTTTTTGTTGGATCTTTACCCGGTTTGGGTATCGGTGTGATGTTAGCTTTGTAAAATGATTTGGGGAGAATTCCATCTTTCTCAATCGCCTGGAATACTTTCAAGAGGATTGGTATCAGCTCCTTCTTGTACGTTTTGTAGAATTTTGCTGGAAAGCCATCCGGTTCAGGACTCTTTTTTGTAGGTAGTTTTCTTACGACAGAGTCAATTTCCTGTGTTGTTATTGGTCTATTTAGTATTTCAATGTCTTCTTGTTTCAACCTGGGGAGGTTGTGTGATGTCAGAAAGTCCTCCATTTCATTTAGGTTATCAAGTTTGTTTCCATATAGGTGTACATAGTAATCTCTGATAATATTTTGTATTTCTTCGGGGTCAGTTGATTTGGTCTTTTGTATTTCTGATTGTGTTTATCTAGGCTTTTTCTCTCTTTTTCTTGGTTGTTCTGGCTAGGGGTTCATTATTCTTGTTAATTCTTTCAAAGAACTAGTTTTTTGTTTTGTTGATGTTTTCGATAATATTTTTGTATTCTATGTCCTGTATTTGGGTTCTTATTTTGGCAATTGGATTCTTTTGCTAAACTTAGGGTTTGGGTGGTTTTCTCTTTCTAGCTCTCTTAGGTGATTTGTTAGGCTTTCAGCTTGTGCTCTTTCCATTTTCTGTGATGTGTGCATATAGAGTATAAATTCTTCTCTTAGAACTGATATCCTGGCATTACACAGGTTTTGGTAAGATGTTTCTTCATTTTCATTTGTTTCCATGAATTTTGTTTTTAATAATCAATATTTTTTATTATCAATGTTTTTTATTATGATATTGTGGGGTACAGTTAAGGGTTAGGTATACAAATATGCTTCGTTCAGGCACCCTTGTTGATAAGAGGTGTCTCCCCATCTCCAGACAGATAGTTACCACCATTAATCCCATCTCCCTCCCCTTCCCCCCCATAGTTTCCCACCACTGTCAGTCATTTTCTTGTGGTAATACGTTGGATGATCAAGGTCTACTATATGAGTGAGAACATGTGATACTTAGTTTTTTGTTTCTGTGAAAGGTCACTCAGTATTATGGATTCTAGTTCCATCCAGGTTGCTGTGAAATTCATGATTTTATTCTTTTTTATGGCTGCGTAGTATTCCATTGTGTATATGTACCACATTTTTTTAATCCAGTCCTCTTTTGATGGACAGCGTGGTTGCTTCCAGATTCTTGCTATTGTGAACAATGCTGCTATAAACATACATGTGCAGGTATCTTTTTTATAGAGTGATTTGAGTTCTTCAGGGTATATTCCCAGTAGGGGGATTGTGGGATCATACGGGAGGTTGTATTTAGAGCTTTAAAGAATCGCCACACTGCTTTCCATAGAGGTTGCACTAGTTTACACTCCCACCAACAGTGTAGAAGTGTTCCCTTTTCGCCACACCCTCTCCAGCAACTGTTATTTTTTGAGTTATTGATAATGAGTTTGCATTTTAATGATACAATTCATACGCAATCAAAATGAATTATTCCATCTGAAGTTATATAGACTCTACTTTTGATTCTTAAATAATGCTTGTAATAATTACAGACTTATAATTTATATAAAGTTACTCTTGATTTATGAGGAATCCAGCTTTCATTTTGATATTATAAAATACACAAACTGATTCTCCAGGCAGTATAACATTTGATAACACTATAGGTACTGAAGGCCTGGTTAAGTAACTGACATAATTTTTTATCCTTAACTTCTTTTTATGGAAAATTTTTAAAATGTACAAAATTATAGAAAGCAGTAAAATAAATCATTATTATTCATAGCCAGTTTCAACAGTGGTCAGTTCATTATCAAACTGGTTTTCTCTACTTCCCTACCTAATTACCCTCTTCCATTTATTTTGAAGCAAATTCCAGATTACTATAGCTTTTCAATCTCTTAAAATTAAGAACTCTGAAATGAATAGCATAATACAATTATCATGCTAAAAAGAATAAACATTCTTTAAAATCATCAAATTTCAAGTTAGTGTTCACATTTCCAATTGTTTCATAGCTGTCAAATATTTCAGCTTGTCTTTTGAAAATTGCAATATAAATAAAATTCATAAGTTGTAAGTGGTTGCTATGCCTCTTAGATTTATTTTTTTAATTTTACTTTAATATAGGAATGTTGGGTACAAGTGAGGATTGACTACGTAATCAGGCTGCATGCAGGTGAAGTTTGGGTTTCTAACTGACTCTCACTCCCCC
>CAUYQG010161893.1:0-12861 GCA_963574415.1 Tarsius wallacei | reverse complement strand
GAGTGGGAAAAAATATTTGCCAAATGTATATCTAACAAAGGCCTAACATACAGAATCTGCATGGAACTCAAATGTGCCAAAGAGGAAAAAAAAAAAAAAACAGCCGTATTAAAAAGTGGGTAATAGGTATGAATAGATACTTCTCAAAAGAAAACATATGAGCTATCAACAGATACATGAAAAAATGCTCGGCTTCACTACTCATCAAAGAAATGCAAATCAAAACCACACTGAGATACCACCTAACTCCGGTCAGGATGGCCATCATTAATAACTCAAAAACCAACAGATGCTGGAGAGGATGCAGGGAAAAGGAAATACTTCTACACTGTTGGTGGGAGTATAAATTAGTACAGCCTCTGTGGAAAACAGTGTGGTGATTTCCAAAAGATCTAAAAATCGACCTTCCATATGACCCAGCCATCCCCCCACTGGTAATATACCCAGAGGAATTCAAATCATTCTATAAAAAAGATACCTGTGCACGCAACGTTTATAGCAAAACAATAGCAAAAACATGGAACCCCATGTTACCCATTGAAAGTGGAGTGGATTAAAAAAAAAGTGGTACATATACACAATGGGATATTATGTAGTCATAAAGAAGGACAAAATTATGGACTTCACAGCAACCTGGATGGATTTAGAGTCTATCATATTCAGTGATCTACCACAGAAACAAAGAACTGAGTACCACAAGTTCTTACTCATAAGTAGACCCTGAGCATTTATCATAATACAAGAAAGACATTGGCAGTGATTGAGGGGGCACATAACATTAATAAGGGTACCTGATCCCAAACCAGGCAAAGTGAGGACCAATGGGAGGTCCAAACTGTACACAATGACCACTTATGTACCTAACCCTGACATCTTTAAAATTTAAAGAAATGAAAATAATAAAAAGGAATGAATAAGAAAATTTATGAGGAAAAATTTTCATTTTCCCAGAGTTGCTAAAAAAAATAAGACTACAGACAGCACCATATGGCCAGTCTCTTTTGGTTCACAGAGTTTCAGTGTGTGCCCACTTGTGGATTTTAACATACGTCACTTCTGGAATGCCTTCCCTCCTCTCCTCTGCTGAGACAATCTGGAGACCCTTCCCCATCTTGAGCCCTTCTCAGAGAGGCATTGTGGGGGTTAAGAACCTGGACTTTGTGGCCAGAGGGAGTACAAACCCTCTTTTCCCCATTCTGTAATGTATTCCTGGATGAGTTACTTAATCTTTCCTTGTCGCATCTTCATCCATAAAATGGGGATAACGATATTGCTCCTACCTCATATAGTCATGAGGATTAAACAAATTAATGTGTACTGAGTGCTCACAAGGTTGCCTTCTGAGGCATAGAGCAAGTGTGAGATAACAGCAATTAGCTATTATCAGTCAGTCCACTCCCCAATCACTCTCTCCTCTGAACTCCATGCTTCACCCAAAATTAACCTGCTTCAGATTCCCCAAAATACCAGGTTTTCTTGCATCTCCATGCTTTTGCATGTGTAACTTCCTCTGGAAAAGCTCAATCTTTCAAAGCACTCAGCTCAGTGCCCGGCTCTTCAGTTTTGGCGATTCTGCCTGGAATGCTCGCTCTTTCCACCTCTCCTCTCCTCCCCTTGTTTGGCTAATTCCTAGTCATCTTTCTTTTTTTTTTTTTTGAGTTGGAGTCTCACTCTGTCGCCCAGACTGGAGTGCAGTGGCCGCTCCCAGTCACCACAGCCTCAACCTGCTGGGCTCCAGCGATCCTTCCACCTCAGCCTTCCTAGTAGCCGGAACGACTGGCGCGCGCTACCATGCCTGGCTGATTTTTGATTTATTGTAGAGATGAGGTCTCGCCAAGTTGCCCAGACAGGTCTCGAACCCGCGGGCTCAGGCAATCCACTCATCTCAGACTCCCAAGGTGCGGGATCACAGGCTGAGCCACCGAGCCCAGCTCATAGTCATCTTTCAAGTCTCAATTCAGATGTTCCCTTCCAAGAAGCTTTCCCTTCTGCCCTAAATTTAGGTTGGGTGTCTTTCCAATCAGGGTTGCTACTGCTGGTTCCTGTGGGTCTCTCCCTGAATAAAAAAAAAACAACCCAAAATGCTGTCTTCCCTCCAGGAAGCACACATCTTGAGGAGCACAGGTAGGCTGGATTTTAGCCTCTACTCGCCCCTTCTGCAAGAGCCCCTGAGCAGCCACACCCTGCATAGCTGCGCCACTGCCTTGCTCTCAGTGTGCATCCTCTGCATTTATCATACTCCACTGTGAGCACCCCTTAACTTGCCTATACGCCTCCAGCAGACTGTGAACTCTTCAAGGGCAGGACCATAATGCTCCAGTCAAAGTTCCCAATACTTACTACACCACTCAGCACTTAATAGCTGTCCCGTAAATATTTGGTGGTTTTTTGTTTGTTTGTTTATTGTATAGTGATAGGGATTGGGTCTCAGGTGGCTCATTCCCCAGATAGTGAACACTGTACCAAATCGGTGATTTCTGAACCCCAATCCCCTCCCCACCTCCCCCTTCAATAAATATCTGTTGAATACATTAATGAACTATGACACCATGTGCCTTGTATCCTTCCCTGGGAATTTTTTATATCTTCCACAGTGTGCAAACACAAAGCCAATGAATAACACATGTTGGCATTTTGTTATTACCTACGTTTGTGGTTTTTGCTTTGAACGAGGGAGACACAGAGGGAGGCTTCCAGACCTTTCCATTTATACAGAGAGTGTAATTCAGGCTCCAGCTGGAAAATGTACTACTCTGCTATAAGGGCCCTCATCCATGGGTTAATGGTGCCTCTACAAATGCAACCCTCTCTAGGAAATGGCAAAGAGCTATTCTTAGGCTCAGCTGAACTTGCTTGGGCAGAAACATAAGCCTAAAATATCTCCCTGAACAGTTCAGAAGGCACTGCCCATGGTGCCAGAAGGCAGGAGTCCTGAGCCATGTGCCAAGGAAGCAGGCGTGCCTCAACACACACACACTGGCCACACAGTGCTGCAGGATCAAGACTTGAGTCAATCTTGGAAGTCAGTGTGACCCCTGTATTCAATAAGCTTGTGGCTTATTGAAAAAAAAAGAGATGATAAGGCAATAAGGCAGTCTCACCTGGGTAGTTAAGGCATGAATTTCAATTAGTGTCTCTAACGTGGCATGTGAGCGATATCATCTGGATGGCTGTTCCTTCCAAATCTCATGTTGAAATGTGATCCCCAGTGTTGGAGGTGGGGCCTTATGGGAAGTGACTGAATCTTGAGGGTGAATGCTTCATTAATGACTTGGTGTTGTTCTTGTGGTAATTAGGGAGTTTTCACTCTGTTAGCTCACAAGAGAGCCAGATGTTTAAAAGAGTCTGGCACTGGTGGCTCAGCCTGTAATCCCGTGCCTTGGGAGGCTGAGGTGAGTGGATTGCCTGAGCCCGCAGGTTCGAGACCCACCTGGGCAACTTGGCAAGACCTCATCTCTACAATAAATCAAAAACTAGCCGGGCATGGTAGCGCGCGCCTGCAGTTCCAGCTACTTGGAAGGTTGAGGCGGAAGAATTGCCAGAGCCCAGCAGGTCGAGGCTGCGGTGGCCGGGAGCGGCCACTGAACTCCAGTCTGGGCAACAGAGTGAGACTCCAACTCAAAAAATAAAATAAAATAAATAAAAGAGTCTGGCACCTACTTCTCTCTCTTGCTCCTGCTCTAGCCACAAGACATGTCTGCTCCCCTTGCCTTCTGCCATGAGTAAACTTCCCGAGCCTCATCAAAAGGCCAGCAGATGTTGGCGCCATGCAGAGCCAAGAGCTAAATAAACCTTTTTTCTTTATAAATTACCCAGCCTCAGGTGTCTCTTTACAGAAATGCAAATGACATAATACAGTGGGTGAGTGCATGCGCCAGGAAGATGTGAAGCTGTGATGTGAGCAGCCCCAGTTGAGGCACCAGGAAGCCTGGTGGGAGTTCCAGCTCCACATTACTGAAACAAGTTACCTTCCCTCTATAGCTGTGTCCTCAAGTGCCAGTTGGCAATGTTGAGGCCTTTCTACTTTCTGGAATTATTTTGAGAATAAAAATCAGACCAATAAGCAAAAATAATCTGAAAGTATATTTTATAATGTGTGTATGTGTGTGTGTGTGTGTGTGTGTGTGTGTGTGTGTGTATATACAGTCAATGACTATTGAAAAATATGACTCTATATACAGTCATTGTTATAGTCATTTGTTCAGTGATCGGGATGCATTATACATATATATGTTTTAGAGTTGAGGTCTCACTATGGTGCCCAGGCCTAGGTGTCTCAAACTCCCAGGCTCAAATGATCCTCCTGCCTTGGCCTCCCAAAGTGCTGGGACTACAGGCAGGAGCCACCATGCCTGGCCTTGAAAGTAAATTACTCTCTAAGTTAATGTTCCTCACTGAGGGGTCTAACTCCTCTGCATTACCGTCCTACTTCTAAGCTGCTTTCCTACTAGGATTCTCTTCTGCTCTCCTTGATCCTGAACACAATGGCCTCTGTTGACCCATTTGTCTTAGCTGGTGATATGTGACCCCTCTAGGTACATCCCCAGGTTTCTTAGGGACAATGATCACATCTGACATTTTCTTGACTTATGATTCAGAGCACAACACTTGGCACACAGCAGGCTGTTTGCCTAATTGAGTATATGCATGTGTGTTTATCTGTGTAAGTGTCGTGTGCAGCCACATATAGGTTCACCCTTCAGACTTCAGAGGATCTGACATTGAAACAACAAAGAAAACCCTCTGGTGACAGGTACCAAAGGTCATTTTTATGTCAAATTTTATTATACTTAACACAGGGCTCCGAAACCTTGGCTGATGCAGTCCACTGAATTTTAGGAATAATCAACATGTTAAAATTCAGTCCCACCCAATAACTGGGAAAAAAGGAAACTTGACACAAGAGAATAGGAACTGCAGAGCACAGTGGTTACTTCACAGACGCCTTCCTTAGATGAGCCTCAGGAGCTCAGTAGAGGCACCTGTCCACATCAGCAGGGCCATGTTGGACTCATATCTGATTTGGCTTCAGCCAATTGCTACAGTAAAAGACTTCTTATCAACCCAATCATAATCAGTAAAAGTTGGTCTGTTAATCACAACAGATGTTAAAGCAAAGAATCACAGAACACAGTATGTGCATACCTTAAACGTTTTAATATAAAACATATAAACATGTTTTTCACAGATATTTTGATAGAGATTACAGGTCTTTCCTCTAGGGACGGGTCCACAAATTAATTTCCCATAGTCTTCTTTGCATAAATAATATAACACACTGACAACAATTTCTAGTTTTGCTTTCTTCCAAGTGAATTAACTTAAAGTCATTTGCTAAGTGATCTAGACGCATAATCCTTCTAGGGTTTTTAGAGTCTCTCCAACTTTTTTTTCTATTAGCATTTTCATACCTACTAATTCACTGGTAACTTGTAGCAACTCACTTTTATCAATTTCCTTCAAAACATTCAACTTAGTTTTACAAGAGACTAGATATTAAGCATTTAGAAGATTGCCTAGCACATAGTAAGTATTCTATGATTGTTAGCCATCTATTTTTTCTCATTCATATTTCATTTATGTAATAATTAAATTACTCAGTTACAATAACCAATTCAACTGATGCAAACAGATTTAAGAACTCAGGCCAGGCACAGTGGCTCATGCTTGTAATCCCAGCACTTTGGGAGGCCAAGGTGGGAGAATTGCTTGAGCCCAGGAGTTCAAGACCAGCCTGAGCAACATAGCGAGATCTCAACTCTAAAAAAAATTTTTTTAAATAAATTAGCTGGGTATGGTGGTGTATGCCTGTAGTCCCAGATACTTGGGAGGCTAAGGTGGGAGGACTGCTTGAGCACAGGATTTTGAGGCTGCAGTGAGCCATGATAATGCTACTACACTCCCATCTGGGTAACAGAATGGGACCTCACCTCAAAAAAAAAGAGAGAAAGAACTCACACAACTGACTCTTGGCATGCATTCAGCCCAAATACAGGGAATGAAATTATAGTGCACATAAAATAGCAGTAACAAATATGTAGCACAGTCACCACTAATATATTTTGAAAAAGAAATGGAGACCAGCAAGTAAGTGAAATGAAAGTCACTTAAGAAAGATGCTTCTCTGACGAAACCCTTCAACTCTCTTACCCTTCCTCTGTAGACTCCATCCCCAAAACCAAGGCCATAGGTTGTGACCCGCACAAAGGCACCCAGCCAATGGCATGAGTGGGGCTGAAACCCATCCATGCTCCCCTCTTTAACCCATACATCCCAGCATGGGGCTATATCCACCCAAACAAAGAGACACTTTTCCCTCACTGGCACATCATTCTCTCTCCTTCTCTCCATGCCACTCTACCTCCCACCCATGATCTCCTCACTCAAGTCCATGCATTACACAGGACACAATTAGGCAGGACTATTTGATTAAAGCACTGCAACCTTCGCTCAAACAACAGTACAGTCAAGCAAAGAGCATGCATGCCTATGAAACATGATTCTTCCAGGCATTGGCCACAACTGTGGCCACACCACCAAGGACAGCAACACTGTACTGAGCCTGTCCATGCCCTGAGTGCTTCTAGCCCCTCTTTTCACCCTCAGGGGTAGACAAGGGGACTACAAAGGACTCACATGTCTCCCATGCTCTTTGCAAAGGACTCATATTTCTATTGAAGACCAAAATAACAACCACAAAAGTAGATTTCATTGTAGCGTGTGCTTAACTTTTTTCAAAGCACATAGCTAAAACTTCCCCTGCAAAGTCTCCTTTATGGTGCTATACTTGACCAAAGTATTAGAAAGGGTGACCTGTGTCCATTTGGGTTGAGCATTATTTTAGTAATGAAGGACCTGGTTATGTTGTAATTCTGTAGATCTTGTTGTCACTCTTGTCAATCAAGTCTGTGTTAATTTCAGGCAGAGGTAATGGAGTTAATCCAAAATCATATGGGTGTTAAGAACTAGATTGACCAGCATCCTCAACAAACCAGGCACTGAGCTGAAAAGGGATTGTTTCCCAGTGGGCTTTAATACCCACATAAATCCCTGCACAAAATGGGGAAACAGAGACAGAAAGTGACGGGCCTAAAGCCTGAGGGTGACTGACTGACCAAGTGGCAGAGGGCTGGAAATCAAATCTAAATCTCCTGACCTCTAATCCCAGAAGCTGCACTGCCTTTCCAAATTCCAGTTTTGCAGTTAAATGGCTTAACAAGGGCTTACTGGATTGAAGTCAACATTAAAAGACATTAGAGTCCACCAGCACAATTTTTTGCCCTTTGTCTCCAATGAGAATTTGCCCAATTAAAATTTCAGCATTGGGTCTAACCTGAAGAATCCAGGCTTTCAGTCTGAAGCTCTTGAAAAGACTCAATTAACTTAAAAGTTCTTGCCACAAAAAGAGACTTGAGAATTCTCTCCAGCAAAGGTGAGCTGGCCTCAGTGGTAAATGTAAAATGAACTGGTTTAAATCACCACCCCTCTCACCAGTCACCAAGATGAATTCAAGTTAGCATACATGCATTGCACTTTCATGAAGACTAGGGGTTACACAAGGCTCTGAGGCATGGGCTACCATCAAGATGACACCATCTTCACTCTCAAGGAACTAGAAACTTAGCTAGGTGATGTTCCTCTGATGCCTGAGGAGGAGGGTGAAGACAGGTCAGTGAGGCAGCACAGCCTGAATGAAAAGCAGGAAGCCTGAGACCAGCCAGTCTCTTCCACCATCAGTGGACTGGCCTGTGAGCAGTAGTTTAGATTTACACACACTACATCTCCATATAAGGGAAGCAAAAAGGAAGGAAAATAGAGGAACAATAGATCCTCACCCCACCTCCCAAAATAAAGGGCCAGTGTGTCCTTTTCAAGTAAGCAAAAGGGAGAGAGAGGAGACACAGGACCACAGGGATGACTTGCCCTGCCTTCTCAGAGCTTAAAAGGGCAACATAAGGGAAAAGCATGTGCTTTAACAGCAGACACATGGACAGACAGGAAAAGAAAGCCAGGTTACTTTCTGGGTATCCTTGGGCACACTGCTCAGGCTTGAAGCCCTTCAACTGCGAAAATATGAATGGTATGTTGTGAGGGATAAGTCAGAAAAAATGTTTTCCTGGGGATTAGATGAGATAGCATCTGTAAAGCCACTAACACGGATTCCGGCATTTGTAAGGGCTCAACAGAATGGTATGTTTCTGTTGTTAGTAACCGAGGAAAATGTTAGGCACAGTGCCTGACATGTTGGGTGTTCAAAATCGCTGGTTGGTTTTAAGAAAGTTGGAGAGCTACTAGCATGGGCAATGTAGGTTGAATTGGCCTATGGAATTGAAGGCAGAGAAAAGCCAGATGAATGGGAAATTAGTTATGAAATCAAAGACCTTGACACATAGAAGGTGATCGATAGACATCTGCAGAATGAATGAGACTCTAAATAACCTAAATTTGTCATTTACAACACAACTCTAAGCTGAAGCTGGAAATGTGACATGAAATGTAGGATCTGCTTCTAACCAAGTCTCAATGGATACCTCTGGCCTCAGTTTCTCATCTCTAAGGGATGGACCCAGATAATCTCTATGTCCCTTCAGTTCTCAGATTCTATATTTCTTTGATTCATCAACTGATGAGTATCAGCAAATGATCTGAACACACAGATGCACGTGTGTGTGCTGGTGTGTGCATGGAAACACACTCGTGTTATGGGCTCATGAGACAGGCAAGTGCTCCTTGAACACTAGTCCCATGGGGACCAAAAAGCAGAATGCCAGGAATTAACCACCATCACATTTTTTTTTCATTGCCCCTTTGTCTCTAATCACACTGCCACGCACAAAGGCCAGGTTTTAATTAAACAGGGCAACGACTGCATCAGTCTAGCTCCTGGAGCTTTGATCTCTTCAGGGAGCACGTTTCCACACTGTTGACCATGCTCTAAGAGCCTGAAACACAAACCAGCGAGAGCCTTTGACAGTTCAGCCTTGACGAAGCTCCCCGCAGTCCCTTTACAGGTATGTGCAGCAGTGGAGTCCACCAGGTGTGGAGGTCAGGAACAGGGTGATGGAGAAAGACAGCAAGGGCTCATGGGGCACAGTGCCAATACCAGTACCAGAGAAGACTTCTCAGTTTGGGGAAGCGCTTAAATGCCCAACACAGGTCATGACAATTGCTACATAATATAATGAAATCCTGACAGAGAGAAAAATGTACTGTTGGAGGGAGATGACTGAGATTAAGTTCACATTCAGGTTAGCTGAGTGAACATGTCTGTGAGGAGAAGCTCTCAGAATCAGGTCCCCAGGGTCTAAACTTCACAACAGTTGGCAAGTTAGAAAAAAAAAAGTTGTAAAATGTTTATTAGGAAAAATTTCCTGCCCTCTGTCCTACATCCCTTCCCCATGTATTAAGGACTCATTGAAGGAATTATCAGGTTCAAAACCATAAAAAAGGGCAGCCCGAGCCTAAGGGAACAGATTGAGCATGCTATGAGCAGACGCAGGGAGGACCCTGTCAGAATAGCGCACCAAGAAAACAACAAGCGGTTAGAATCAGAGCAGGTCTCTGCCACAGCAACCACTTGCAGGACCCCAAAAGTAACAGCCTCTTCTACAAATTCCCCCTCTCCATTTGGCTAAGCACAAAGGGCAATTGGGGCAGAGTGGGGGAAAGAGGGCCTTTCTGCAGAGCACAGTGAAAACACACCTGCAGTTTCTGGAATGAACTCAAGAGATGCAGCAGCATCCATTCCTCCTGTGATGAGAATCTTAGATTAGACTAGATAGGTCTAGAAATGGTTGCAGGACAGCAATAATTTAGAGGGGAAGGGGTGTGTTGGGAAGGATGGAGATATAAAATGGCATGCAGACACAGAGGGAGGAACAGACAGGCTCCACTTGGGAAGGGTTTAGACATTAGAGACCTTAGGAAGCTTGGGGAGAAAAGACGCCAAAATGAGCATGCCAACTTCACAAGACAAAAAATTCTACTAGAAGTGACATCCTAGAGCACAGCTCTCAGACTGCTATTTCCAATCCAAAAACCACTCACTCTCCCACCATGTATGGAATAAGATCCTCTGTAGTGTGGCATTCAATGGCCTCTGCAATATAAGCCTAACCTGACTCCTACCCTCACTCCACATCTCTTTTGTTCCCAAGAACACCATGCTAAGTCACTGTTAGGATACTAGCTCTGCTTTTCCCACACCTCCTGGAACCCTGACTGCATTCTGCCTTATGTTCATAGTCTCTACACATGTTGATATTTCTCACTAGACTTTAAATTCCTTGGAGATTGAGACAATTGTCTTGTTCATCTTCACATATTTCTAACAGCAGACACAGTGCCTTCCTCAAAGTAGATGATTACTATATGTGAAACGCTTCCCTAACTGTTGAGTTTAAAAGGAAAAAAAAATGACCAAACCCCTTCACAAACCACCCCATGATGCCAGCATCAGACCCCAAATCCCAGAGTATGCAGGAGACTGGAGAGGTAGTTAAATATCTCATAAAAATTACTAGAAGAAGAGAAACCACCTATTGGGCCAGACAGAGTCTCACAAGACATGGCCACAAAGCAAAGCTTTTGGAGGCTTGAGTTCAAAGCCCCTCTCCTGCAAGTAGAAGTTCCAAAGGGTCATATTAATCTTTGGGGTTGGACCACAAAGTACTGACAATGAATGCTAAAAGTTCATCAAGTGTGTCTAGGGCAGGGAGTTGCTGGGGGAAAACTGGAATGACTTCTAATGGGTATGGGGTTTCTTCTTGGGATGAGAAAAACAACCTTAAATTGGGGTGATGGTAGCACAACTCTCAACATACTAAATATCACTGAGTTATACAGTTTAAATAGGCAAATTGTTTAGCATGTGAATTCTATCTCAACGAAGTTGTTATTTTTAAAGAAGTACATCAAGTAAAGGAAGGCATCTTTCCAGGTCTCTGAGGGGACCTGGAAAATGGCCAGGTCAAAGTCTGATGTAATCTAACCTTTGATGTGAGAGTCAGGGGTGCAGTGGTCTGATCGCCCCTCCAAGCAATGCTGGAAAAAGGCACAGCCATTGGGGTGGAAAGGAGCTACCTAGCAAGCACTATGTACTTTGGCTCTGAGGATAAGCCTCACCAGGGGTTCCATATGTACTTCAATGGTTCTCAGAGTGTTACCCCTGGATCAGCAGTATCAGCCCTACCTAGGAACTTCTTAGAAATGCCAGTGCTAGGGCCCTACTCCAGACCAACTGAATCAGAAACTCTGGAGGTGGGGCCCAACAATCTGTGTTTCAGCAAATCCTCTGCGAGCTTGTGCCACACACTAAAGTTTGAGAATCACTGCACACTGAAGTTTGAGAGTCAATGCAAGGCTTCATTCTTAAGGGCATAGACTCTGGAGTTAGACTGTGTAAATTTGAATTCTGTCTCATGCTTCTACTGGTCACGTGTTCTTCAGCAAGTTACCAAACTTCTAGGCATGAGCTTCCCATATATAAAACATGAAACCTATATATCATCGGGTTATTAAGAGGATTCGATGAGTTAATTCATGACAAGTACTTAGATCAGTGTCTGGTAACTGGTACACAACAAAGCCAATAAATACTTGGTTTAAAAAATGTTTATAGTCAGCTTTTGGGTGGTCTCACAGATTTTCATCCTTTCTAAGCCAAACTAGCATAAAGTGGAGGCAAGTTAGCAGAACCAAAACATGAGAGAGAATCCCACAAAATGGGCAAGCTGTCTTGCAGCTATATCAGCAGACCTCCCCTGCAACACACACACACACACACACACACAGAGAGAGAGAGAGAGAGAGAGAGAGAGAGAGAGAACAAAAGAAGATCACAACATTCTTATCTTCAGTTTCCCTTAGAAGAAGAAAAAAATCCTCTACTTTTTATGACAGAGCTGAGGGGATAAAATGCTCTACACACAGAAAAGGCAAAATAAATCAATTCCAATAAGGAATTAAAAAATCCCTGTCCCCCAAGAGGAAAAAGGGAAATGAACAATGCCAAGTATTCTAAACACAGCCATTACCAAGCAGCTTTTAACAGAAATTGAGTAAACTACCTTCTCTTATCCCATACATTCAAAGATTAGGTTTTCTGCCACCATGAGGACTCCTAATCGTGACCTTTCAAACTTAGAGCAGCAAGAGCCTTGCACCTTACACACCCAGGTTCCCACACTTACTGAAGCCAACCCCTCTTTCTAGGGTACTCATTTCCCTCTCAAGGGGTCACCAACTTAAGACTCAAGGGCCTGGACCTCCAGCAAGTTCCATTGCCTGGAGTCACAAAGTACACCTCTGTGCTATGACAGCATAGACTGTATATGAATTAACTTTGTGCTCATTAAAGAGAATTTGAAATACATTAAACCAGAAGGAAGAAACCAAAACAGTCCACTGACACTTCCCAAAGATAACCACTATCAATTTTTGTTGTATTTCCTATCTTTTTTCAATATATAGGTTTCTATTTGGAGTTTTTGTTGTTGCTGATGTCACAAAATTGATATTTTATTTATACACAATTCTGTATGCTATTTGACATAATATAAGTCTTGTCCCACAATTCCTCTAACTTTTTTTTTTTTTTTTTTTTTTGAGTCGGAGTCTCACTCTGTTGCCCAGACTGGAGTGCAAGTGGCACACTCCCGGCCACCGCAGCCTTCACCTGCTAGGCTCCGGCAATCCTTCCGCCTCAGCCTTCCAAGTAGCTGGAACTACAGGCGCGTGCTACCATGCCCAGCTAATTTTTGATTTATTGTAGAGATGAGGTCTTGCCAAGTTGCCCAGGTGGGTCTCGAACCCGCGGGCTCAGGCAATCCACTCACCTCAGCCTCCCAAAGCGTGGGATTA
>CAUYQG010161889.1:0-27496 GCA_963574415.1 Tarsius wallacei | reverse complement strand
CCTAAACAAAGTAGGTATAAAAGAAAAAATCCTAAAAGCAGCAAGAGAAAAAGGCCAGATCACTTACCATGGAAGACCAATTAGAATAGCAGCAGATTTATCTACAGAAACCCTGCAGGCTAGGAGAGCTTGGAGCCCTATCTTCAAAGTCCTGAAAGACAAACAATTTCAACCAAGGATAACCTACCCAGCCAAGTTAAGCTTCATCAGTGAGAGAGAATTAAAATTTTTCCCAGATATCCAATCTCTAAGAACCTATGCTGCCACCAGACCACCCCTACATGAAATTCTTAAGAAAGTGCTAAACACAGAAGAAAAGGAAAAAAGAACAACGTTCTTCACAAGAGTATAGGAAAAGGAATAAAAAATAAAAACCCAACTCCAGCAAGTATTGATGAGGATGCAACATATACATTGCTGGTGCTATACATTCCTCTGCTTTCAGTGATTGTCATGGGAGTCAAGCTCTAAAAATTCAGCACTTTTAAACTGGAGGAAATTAATTATTTAAATTATTTATGAGTAATCCTATTAATATACAACTATTATGCCATATTTACTGTTTTATTATTATCTTGACTTTCAATCCGCTAAGTGTTTTACATACTTTACTTTAATCTTTCTATAACTGTATGAAATGGGTATTATTACTCTCATTTTATAGATGAGAGCATGAAGGCCTAGTAAAACTGTTTAGTACTTCAACTTCCAAATCTGAGTTTTTACCCACTACTCTACATTGCAAATTTGTCTTTGGAGGCAAGTATAGCTGCACAGAGTCCACAAGAATTTCAACTAGGAGGGGGATAGAGAGGATCCAAGCCAGTGTCCTCATCTGTTATGGTTTGGATGTAGTTTGTCCTTGCCCAAACCCATGTTGAAATTTGATCCCCAATGTAACATTGTTGGAAGGTGGGCCCTGGGGCAAGTGTTTGGGTCATAAGGGTGAATTCCTCATGAATAGATTAACGCCCTTCTGAGGAGTTGAGTGAATTTTTGTCTTGCAGAATGGATTCGTATCCAAGAGAGCAGAGAACTGGTTGTTCAGAAAGAGTCTGGCTTCCTCAGTTTCCCTGTTGCTTCCCTTCTATGTGATCTCTTTGTACACATTCACTTCCCCTTCCACTTTCTGCCATGAGAGGAAGCAGCATGAGAGGCCCTCACCAAATGAGGCGGTCCAATCTTGAACTTTCCAGACACCAGAATCATGAGCCAAATATACCTCTTCTCTTTATAAATTACCTAGACTCAGCTATTCTGCTACAGCAATATTAAGGGGAATAAGATAGAAATTGGTATTCAGAGCAGGATGTTATGATTAAGATACCTGAAAATGTGGAGGTGGCCTGGGAATTGGGTAAGAGGCACAGGCTGAATGTGTTTAGAAGAGCAGGCTAGAAAGAGACTGTATTGCAGCGAATGGAACATTAAGAGCAACTCTGGTGAAAGCACAAAAGAAGACAAAAAAGACAAGGGAAATTTGGCACTTCTTTGAGGTTAGTTAAGTGCTCATGATCAACATGCTGATGAAACAGGGAAAGTAAAAGCCATTCTGATTAGATCTCAGATGAAAATGAGAAACAGGGTGTTGCTAACTAGAGAAAAGGTCATTTCTGGTACGACACAGCAAAGAGCTTGGCTGCATTGTATTCATGACCTAGGGCTTTGCGGAAGGCCAAATTTAAGAGTGATGGAATAGAATGTCTAGCAGGAGATATTCTATTCTGCATGGTAACTCCTAACTACTTATAGTGAACTGCTAGGAAAAAAGGAAACAGAGCGTAAAGATTTGAAAAAGTTACAGCCTGCTCATGTAGTAGCGAACAAAAAAGCATTTTCACGAGAGGAATCCAAGGGCATGGCCCAGTGACTATTGCTAAAGAGATTAGTACTGATAGAAGGAAGCCAGTTGCTATTCCTCAAGACAATGGGAAAAGGCCCTGAAGACATTTCAGGAATCTTTGAGGTTGCCTCACTCTTTGCAGACCCAGAGGCCTAGAAGGGCAGAACGGTTTTCAGGTCAGGTACAGGGCACTGATGCCCTCCACTGCTGCCTAGACACTCTATTCCTCTCATATTAGCTGCTCATGGTTCAAATAACCATAAGCCTTGGCAGAGTTCCTATTCATGTCTGTGTCCACATAGTATTAATTCTGCAGGCCCATGGAATGCAAGAGGTATAGACCCATGACTTCTTTCACCGGGATTTCTAAGGATATATGAAAAAGCCTGCAGGCCCAGGAAGAGTCTAATCACAGGGGCAAAGCAACCACAGAGAGCCTCTACTAGAGCAAGGCAGAGTGGAAATGCAGGATTAGAGCTACTGCGGTGAGTCCCCACAAGGGCAATGGTCAGTAGAGCAGCAGGGGCAGGGCCACCACAAGACCCCAGAATTGTGGAGCCACTGACAGCATGCAACCTCAGCCTAGAAGAGTTACAGGCATTCGACCCTGACCCATGAGAGGAGTTATATGGGCTGTGCCCAGCAAAGTCATGCGAGCCCACCCTTCACACCAGTGTGCCCAGAATGCAGGACATGAAGTCAAAGGTGATTATTCTGGAGCTTTAAGATTGAACATCTGCTCTGCTGGATTTGGGGCTTGCATGAGGCCTATTACTCCTTTCTTTGGCCTATTTCTCCCCTTTGCAATGGGAACATTTACCCTCTGCCTGTTCCACCATTGTAGCTTGGAAGTAAAGGACTTATTTTTTATTTTATAGTCTCATGAATTTTGGTCTTTTAAGTTTGTGCTAGAGCAAAGATAAGACTTTGGGAGTATTTGGGATGGGATGATTGTATTTCGCATTTGAGAGAAGCATGAGTTTTGGAGGGTTAGGTGTAAAATGCTATGGTTTGCATGTTATTTGTCTCCACCAAAACTCACGCTGAAATTTTGATACTGAAACCCAATAGTGTCTGTCCACATGCCACAACCCTTAAAGACATAATGTTTGAGGGGCCTGCACGCACCTACATTTCTGAGAATTAGCAAAAGAAAGTGTGTTCCCTTACATTCCCTGTTAAGTCACTTGAAAGAATCCTTAGCCTCCTGCAGGCTGCACTCACTCAACTGAGAGAAATGAATTCCTATTCGTCCCCTTTTATCAGTGGTCATAGATTTGAAAATATAGCACCCATGTAACCATAAGCCTTATAATTTATATAACATGTTGCCTGTTATAACTACCAATCAACAATATATAGTATATACAGTAAATAATGTTTTACTTTGTAATAGGCTCTGTTAACTCCCTTACTCTATGGCAAACTTATTTAACTCTTCAGTTTGGTGTTACTGATAACACTGTGAGCTCCCTTTTGGTAGCTAGTGCCAGGAAATGCAGACCATAAATGTTACTATTGACAAAATGTGGCTGTAACTTAAGATCTAAACAATACTCTGTCAGTCATATGATCAGGGTATAGGTACCAGTAACCCTAAACTTATAAAAATGGACTGTGAAAACTGAGTGGCAAGCAGATCTACTCCAGAAATGCCAGGAGCTAGGTTCTGCTCCCTGCATTCAAATTCAGAAATAAACTTCTTTCTGCCTGTTCCCTGCCTCTCAGTTTATTGGCATTGAGAGATAGCAGCTGAATATTTACTCATACCGTAAAAATCTGATCCCCAATGTAACAATGTTGGGAGATGGGGCTTAGTGGCAGATGATTGGGTCACGGAGGTGAATCTCTTATGAATAGATTAATAATCCCTAATGAATAGATAAATGCCCTCCTGAGGGAGTGTGTGAGCTCTCACTCTCTTAGGAATGGACTAATTCCCCAAAAAAGAGCTGAAAACTCGTTGTTTTAAAAGAGTCTGGCTTCCTTGGTATCTCTTTCTCACTTTTTCTTTCATCACGTGATCTTTTTGCACACACCCACTTCCCTTTCCAATTTCTGCCATGAGTGGAAGCAGCCCGAGGCCTTCACCAGGAGCAGTTACCCAATCTTGAACCTTTCAGCTATCAGAAGCTTGAGCCACATAAACTTCTTTTCTCTGTAAGTTACCCAGTCTCAGATATTCTGTTGCTAGCAACACTAAATGGACTAAGACCTAATCAGAGGGACAAGAATACTGAGAGTTAGAGGGAAGGTAGGTTCCTGACTTCTGATCAGTGTTTTTCTCTATATAGATGGTAGAGGTTTCTCACCCTCCTCTGCCAAGATAGAGGACCTCACAATCTGCTGGGGCACTGTAGGTTAAAAGGTTATATGCATGCTCTCCTTTAATCCTCATGACAACCCTGGAAGGAGAGTTTATCCTCATTTTAAATATGACAAAACTGTGGTTTAGAAAAGTTGCCAAAGTTGCCCAAGGTCCTGAATATTGAATAGCTGAGGCGGCATTTGAAAATAAAGCTCTTCTGGTAAACCTGTGCTTTTAACTCCCATTTTACCTGCCTGGGGAGAGTAGTGCTTATCCCGAGGAATGAATTCACAAGGGTAGATTTCTCTGTGGTTGGGAGCTACAAGAGTATTTCTACACCCCTAGACTAAACCCCCATTCCCCCACACCCTGCCTCAGGGCCAGCTGACTCCTGTGGAAACAACTCTCCTGCTCTTCTCCAGCCTGTGTCTCCAGGGTCTGATAAGTGTTCTGCTTGCCTGAGGCCCAAGCCAAGAGCATCCAGTGCCAAAGGACTACTCCCTGCTGTCCTCTGTAGGAAGCAAACCACTATGCCCGGAGTAGGCGAGAGCCGGCAGGAAGCCAGGGACAGAGAGTGATCTGTAGATTAGTCTCACCAAAAGGCCACGATACCTTCAGGGCTGAGGGACAGGGATTCTTGTAGAAAGGGAAGAAATGCTCCTAGTGTTGCAGCAGAGCTGACTCCTGCAGTCACGAGGGGCACTCCTGGAATGTGAGGGGAACACAAGTGTATTTACCCCAACAGGCCCAGGGGGCTCATGCCTAAGTCCTGGGGCCCCATCTTCTTGTGAGCCTTATATCAGGTTTACATTTCCATGTACGTGCAGTTTACATTTTTGTGTGCGTGTAGTATAGCTCAGGTGGTAGCGGGGAGGCTTAAGCAAGCTATTTACAAAAGTGGATATTGTAAGGAGAAAATATGGGTAGGCAGGGACCCCCTTTTTCCCAACCATTGTTATGGCTCTTTTGGCTTTTACCAGTTGGCTTGCCAGTTCACTAAGGCCCCATAAGTGGCCCATACTGCTGGAAGTAGGCCAAGATGAAGATTTGCCTTGCTTTTATTGGGAGATCCCTGACCTTTCCTGTTAGCCAACACCCAAACCAAAGGGACCGGTCCTATGGAAGCCTGCCTTGAACCGGAGAGGAACAGGTAAGTGCCTGGATGCAGAGATACAGCCCCAGAATCCCGGAATATTTCTAATGGAAGGACCCTGAGAGAGCATCTCCTCCAAGCCTCTGAATGTACAATGGGGAAACCAAGATCCAACATAAGACAAATAGTTCATGTTTCCTTTTTCCTTACGAGACATTTACAGTTGATTTGTCTTTACCATCTGGTTTTAAAAGTTAGTTTGCTGTCCATAACAATGTTATTTGTAATAGTCAATGTTAGGTCAGTGCGCCTGTGCCATGGGTAAGCAAAGAATTGCACAGAAATTAGATTGGGAAAGATAGTTTATTTGAAAGTAGATCAAATAAAAGAGTGAATTCGCTTCTCTAGGGAGAAAAGGGACCAGACATCTGAAGGAAGTGTGGGGTCTTTAAAACTTCTTTTGGGGGGTGGGGCAGGCAAGCATTCACAGGAGCTGATGTCACAGCCAATGGGGTGGTAGTCTGTGTTACATTGTTACAAAGGGGTGTAGGTTAGCACAGGAACTGTCACCGTGGTGATCGGGTCTATTTCTCATATCTCTGACAACCGGATGGATGGGTGGGTCAGTTATACAGATGAGCCAGGCAAGGCTGGCTGCCGAAAGACAAATTCTTAGGAGGCATTAATCTTAATGTCCTGTGATTTGTCCAGGGTTCCGGGAAAGGATTATTGTCATGTATGAGCTGAAGGAGGCCAGAGGAGCCCCATTTTGGTCTCTGTCCTTTCAGTCAAAAACTGGAATAAACTCAAACGTTCACCATTAGTAGAATAAATAATTGTTTTATTAGGATAACTAAAGTGTGGTATATCCATACACTGAAACACTATATGACAATGAAAAAGAATGAACTTCTATTTTATGCCATGAAAGGAATGAATCTCCTGAATAAAGTCAAGCCAAAAAAGCCAGACACAAAAGCATATATACTATAGGAGTCCCATAATGTAAAGTTTAAAAAAAAAATCAAACTAAGCTATGATGACAGAGTCAGAATGATGGTTCCAAGGTGGGCTGGATTGTGATAGAGAGGCTTCTGGTGTACTGGGAAGTGCTCTAGATTTTTATCTGTATTGTGTGATAACAAGAGTAAAATTTGGAAAATTGATTTTGGCACTAAGGATTTGTGTACTTTTAAAATATGCATGCTATATGTTATACTTGGCTTTAAAAGTAAAAGAAGTAAAAGCAAATAGTGAATAATTCTTGAGTCCATTCAGTAAAAAAAAAAAATAACCTGTAGTCGCATCCAGAAACTCTGAAAGGCAGCCACAAGATGTCAAGGATGGATAGGTCTATGAGATAGGAGTTTGAGGATTTTTAAATTTTTTTTCATAGTTTTCTGTTTGAAAAAAACTAAATCAGAAAAAAACTAGTTGTTTTTATTTGGGGGAAAGACATACTTGAAGTAAAATAAAAGCAAACACTCCTTGAAGAGCTCTTAAAGGAGAAGGACTCCACATGAAGTGCAATGGCACATTATAACATCCAATAAATTATCTGTGGAGTGAATGAATAACCCCATGAGGTCGTTCCAACAGAGCAGGAAACTGAGTCTCAGGGAGGAGAAGGTCTTTGAAACCTCATCTCCAGTTACTAAAAAAAGTTTTCTCTTAATAAAGGGATGCATCTCTGGGATGCATTTGGGGCCAAGGGTCCCCTCCCCAGTCTGGATGGATCTCAACCACCATGAGAGAGGGCTTTGTTGGTAGATCGTCTGATCAGGAAGACTGGGGCATGGCGGTGTCCACCCTGAAATCAACACTTTCCCAGAGACACTGTGTGTCTGGCACTGTGCAGGGGGCTAAGTGGGCAATCAAATTTACTCTTCTCAGCCACCCAAGAATGGAAGTCTTGGTGGCTGCATCTGAGGAAGCAGAGGTTTGCTCAAGTTCCCACAGTTGGTGTGACAGTATATTACCAGGGGGAAACAGATAGAGGTGCTAAGATCTTGGAGGCCTCATATAACATGACTCAGCATGGCTCCAAATACACCATGGAGTTGTTTACTGCCAAGACCCCATCACAGCATACACCTGGCCTACCTTTCCGGAGACCCTCTGTCCAAACACCTGCCCCAGGTCGAGATGCCAGCATCTTAAAGAGCCTGGGTGCCTGAGCCTGTAGAGGAAGGGAGAGGGCAGCTCCAACTGGTGGCACAAAATGAACAGGCCTCTTTCAAGATAGGTACAGGAGCCAAGAGTTTGTTCTCTCCTTGCTAGCATAATGGAAAGCTTCCTAGAGAAGGTGTTCAAATGAGAATGGCTAAAGAAAGCAGCTTGTACTACCGCACATTCTTCTAATCTAGGAGCCAGGAACATGGAGGAAGCTGTCAAATATCCCTCCACAGCACCTCATGAAAAATCTGACATGGAAAAAGGATCCTGGATTCACGTGGCAGTTTTGAGCTGAGAGACTTCAGGGCTCTGAGTCTGTTCCACAATTATGTCTCCTGCAAAGTGGTTTGTCAGAAGTGCTTCTGAGGCCACAGAGAATGGATCTAGGTAACTAACACTCCTTCCGTCTGCCTTCAAAGGAGAATCTCATCTTCTGACAGTTTTGTTATGTTAAAGCAGTGGTTCTAGACAAAGGTGATTTTGCCCCCCAGTGGACATTTGGCAATATCCAAAGACATTTTCGTCGTCACAACTGAGGAAGTGGTACTGGTATCTGTTGGGAAAAGGCCAGGGATGATGCTAACTATTTCACTGGGCAGCTTCCCATAATTATCTGACCCAAAAGGTCAATAGTAGAGCTAAGACTGAGAAACTCTGGGCTAACCAAACAATACTGACTATATTTGACATTTTTTACCACAAAAAAACAACAACAGTGATTTCACATGATTCATATTGAGTTTTAGTAGGTTTCCATTGGAGAAAGCATTTTTTAAAATTTGCAAACCATTAATCAAATCCAAATTCCTCCTTGCAGAGATGGCAACAGTGTGCCCAGAGAGGGTAAGGAAATTTTCCAAGGGTACACCGCAGTGAATATGGATCCATATCTGAACTCACACCCCCCTGACCCCTCTTAACCCTCCCTGTTGACACAGGGGTCTGACCTCCATTGAAAGCCCATCTCAGCCGGGCTGGGTGGCTCAGCCTGTAATCCCGCGCCTTTGGGAGGCTGAGGTGAGTGGATTGCCTGAGCCCGCGGGTTCGAGACCCACCTGGGCAAGCGAGACCTCATCTCTACAATAAATCAAAAAATCAGCCGGGCATGGTAGCGCGCGCCTGTAGTTCCAGCTACTCGGAAGGCTGAGACGGAAGGATCGCCGGAGCCCAGCAGGTCAAGGCTGCGGTGGCCGGGAGCGGCCACTGCACTCCAGTCTGGGCGACAGAGTGAGACTCCAACTCAAAAAAAAAAAAAAAAAGATTATGACTTGCTGAAGGCTCAGATGATTGTTAGCAATTTTTCGCAATGAAGTGTTTTTAAATTAAGGTCTCTAAATTGGGTTTTTTAGATAATGCTAACATACACTTAATAGACTACAGTATAGTGTAAATATAACTTTAATATGTACTGGGAAACTAAAAAATCTGTGTGACTTGCTTTATTGTAATATTTGCTTTGTTGCAGTAGTCTGGAACTGAACCCATAATATCTCCAAGGCATGCCTGTAGTTCATTATGTTAACAAAAGAAAGGAAAGAAGCCCACATAATCAATTTAATAATGCAGGAAAACATTTCTCAAAATTCAACACTTATGATGATAAAAATTCTGGTCAAACTAGGAATAAAGAAAAACTTCCTTAATTTGACAAAGTTTGTCTCTGAAGAAAATTATAGCGAATGTAATACTTCAGTATGCAATAGTAATTTTTTCCCACTTTGATATCAGGAATAGAAACACAATGTCCACTCTAGTAACATCTATTCAACATTGTACTGGAGTGAAATAAGACAGAAAACAGAAAAGAAAAGTAAGTCATGAAAATTGGAAAGGTAGCAATAAAACTCTATTTGCAGATGACATGGCCCTTTATATAAAAAATGACCACTAGAACTAATAAATTAATTTAGCAAGGTTGCAGGGTAAAATGCTAAAGTACAAAGATCAATTGCATTTTCAAAAACTAGCACAAGTATCTGGAAGATGAAATAAAAACTTTCATTTGCAAAGTATAAAATTATTTTGGAATAAATTTGGCAGAAGATTTACAAGATCATACACTAAAACTATCAATATTTCTTCAAGAAATTAATAAGGCCTAAACAAATGGGGAAATATGCCATGTTCATGTACTGGGGACTCAGTACTTAATTGTTGATTTTTTCCAATTGATTTATATTTAGTGCAACTCCAATTACAATTCTAGCAACAATTTGTTGTAGAAAAGAGCAGACTTATTCTAAAATCTATATGGTAGTGAAAAGTACTTCAAAAGTCCAAAGCAATCTTTTAAAAGAAGGACAAGATTAGAAGATTTATACTATTGGACTTCAAGATTACCAAATGCCACTGTGGGACCAGCATAAGGATTGACAGATATGTCAATGGAACAAAACTGAGACCTTATGTGATCATTTTCTTTTCAAAAAAGATGCCAAAGCAATCAATGGAGGAATGGAAATCTTTCAACAAATAGTGCTAGAACAACTATATATCTGTAAGAAAGGAAAACAGAACCTCCAGCCGTATCTCACATTTATACACAAAAATTAATTCGAGATAGTCACAGACTTAAACATAAAAACTAAAAATGAAAAGCTTCTTGAAACAAGCATAGGAGAATAGCTTTGTTGCCTAAGGGTAGGCAAAGATGTCTTAAATAAGAAAAACAAAACAATATCTATTAAATTAAAAATTAATCAGTTAAACTTCATCAGAATTAAAACTGTTGTTCATCAAAAGACAACATTTAAAAATGAATATGCAAGCCACAGACTGGAAAAAATATTTTCAAATGTATGTCTAACAAAAAAAATTGATATCCAGGATACATATCTCTACCTCCTATAACATGAATAAAAAAGTCAACCCAATAAAAATGTGTAAATAATTTGAACAGACAACATATAAAGGAAGATATGAAAAGTCATGGAGCTCATAAAAAAGTGTTCTGCATCATCGGTCATTAGGGAAATTCAAATTAAAGCCACAATATCACCTCAAACTTGTTGGTCAAACTAATGAGTTTTTAAAAGATTGAAAACAGCAAATGTTGGCAAGGACAATGGATCAACCAGTACTCTCAGACATTGTTGATGAGAGAGTACTAAGGTATAACCATTTGCAAAAAGGTCTTGGAATTTCTGTTAAACCAAACCATATACACCACAACTCAGCAATTCTGCCTGTAGACATTTCCCTAAGAGAAATAAAAACGTAAGTTCACGAAATGCCTTGTACATAAAAGTTCATCACAACTTTACTCATAACAATCAAACCCAGGAAACAGACGAGGTATCATGAATAGGAGAGTGTATAGACAAACTGTGGTATAGTCATACAAAGGGGCTCTACTGAAAAACAGAAAAACTACAGATAAAAGTAGTAATGTGGCTGAATCTGAAACGTGTTATGCTGAGAGAAGGGAGCTTACATCAAAGAGTACATATTATATGATTCTATTTATGTGATGTTCTGGAATAGGCAAAACTTATTTGCTGTGACAAAAATCAGAAGAGTGGTTTCCTGTAGAAAGAGGGGAGAGGGATTGCCTGGGAAGGGGCATGAGAGAACTTGTTGGTATAGGGTAATTTTTTGTATCCTGATGAACATTTGGGTTACACAGGTATATGTATTTATCAAAACTCATCAAATAGTGCCTAGGATTTATGCATTTCATGCCATGCAAATTACTGTAAAGTAAAAAATTGTCCTTAAGCAAATACTGAATACCTATAAATAAGTAGTAGCTCCAGTAAACGATATGCATACTGAAATACCTAGGGGGTCAATGTACTCATGAATACATCTTATTTCAAAATGTATTCCAAAAAATGATTTATAGTTGGATCGAAGAATTGATAGATGGATAGATGACAGATTTAGATGAAGCAATATAACACGTTAATGATACCATCTAGATGGTGAGTTTTTAATGTGAAATTATTTTACCTTTTCTGTGTATTTGAAATTTGTCATAATTAAATGTTGGAGAAAAACCCCAGCAATAACCACTGCAATTGTTTAGAACCTAGACCTGCAAAAGATTTTTCTGAGGAGGAGAATTTTATCACTGGTGGTGTTTAGAATTGCCAGCACATGGTGATAATAAAAAGCAGATCAACTTTCAGTCAGGCTTATTATTGTTTTTAAATTCTCAAAAGCAATGTGCACACTTATTGCCAGTACCCAGAGTAGAGCCTCGTCTACACTGCTTTTGGCACATGGTTCGTGTCATGGAGTGGAAAAGGTACAATGACAAGAATCTGCCTGATTACAAAGCTCTTTCCACGCCAACAAACTCCACATTATCCTGCTAGCTACAATACAAATTATACAAAGATGAAAAAGACCTAAATCTTGCTTAGAAGGAAATCATAGTTTAGTGGAGACAGAGCCATAATTATACATGTTTCTGATATGAGTATTTCATGTTTTCAAATAACATGCTGGAGGAAAATGAGTAAATTTCTTGGAAGGAGCAGTGTCTGGTGTGTACTGTGCTCCCTTCTTAACCCAGTTAGTGTTCATAAGCTCAAGTTCAAACTTCTTAACATGGCCTACAAGATCCTTTGTGATCTGGCTCCTTTCTACTTTTCTATCCTCATTTGGGTAGTACACACACACACACACACACACATACACTCTCTCTCTCTCTCTCTCTCTCTCTCTCTCTCTCTCTCACTGTCCACACTGGCCTGATTTCTATCCTTCTCACCATGTTCCTTCCTGCCTCGTGGCTTTACCCAGGCAGTACCTTCTTCCTGGAATTTTCTTTCTTCCCCTCTTCCCACTCTCCATTTCACGTAGCTCGATCCTACTCATTCTTCAAGGCTCAGTTAAAAGGCTGCTTTCTCAAAAAATTGTACTCGAACCTCTCAGATGGAGTGACTTCCCTTTCCTTCTTTTTTGGAACACAGGACACAATTGCAATTATACTATTTGTTGTACAAATTTCTTTGTGGTCTAGATTATAAGGTCTGTGTGATCTGGAACCACATTTGACTTATTTCCTATAGTAACCCAGTTAGCATTAGAAAAATATTTGTTGAGTGAATAGAATTGAATTACTCAGTAGATGAAAACATGAATGAATGAAGGGAGGGACTTTAGTATTCAATTATAAATGGGGGTGAAGGGGAATACCATCCAGAGAAAGGCAAAATCTTGAGCGAAAACCCAGAGGGAGGAGGAATGAGACACAGGTGCAAAGACACAGGTGTTGGGTACTTTCTGAAACGTGATTTTTTAAAAATGGAATTTTAAAAAATCAGTTCTCAAAAGGCTCTTGTGCTTATCAGGTGGATCAGAGGAACAAGGGAGAGTCTGCAAAAACTCTCATCAGCTGTGTCCCGAATTAGAGTTTCCAAGGAATATTCTTTCTCTACTACATCTGGCAACCCCAAAGATACCAAATGTGGAAGCAGGTCAGATCCCTGGAAACTCCCACTTTCTCATGAGCATAGGCCAATCCTCCTAGTCTCTCTTGACCAAATACTTATATAGTGACACTAGACTCTCTGTTCAGGACATGAGAAGCTTCCCAAAGAAATGATTCTAGATTCCTAGAATTTTTTATTAAATCAGCAATGGGCTAATTAATGGCATGGTGTGTGGAGAGAAAATGTGTAGAGAGGTGAGCCCTGCCTTGTTATTGAGACCACACGTTAGTTTGTTGATTTCTGCTCCATTTTCTTATTCCTGCCAGGAACATGGAGGTGAACTTGGCAATTTAAATGTCTTAAGCACCTTTTAGCCTGAAATGTATGAAAAGTTTTATTTTGTAGTGTTGTTCACACATTTCTCCTGCACTTTTTAGGCTTCCATTTATTGACTCCTTGGTACGTGCCATCCTAATGATGCACAAATAGGAAAAGGATGGAAGCTAGTATCCACAACAACTCAAACCATAATAATGTAACAGTCAACCATTCTCCCAACATCTGGATTCCTGTAGGCAACTTTTCCAATAAAGAAAATCAAGTCATTTTAAACCCACATTCTCACAAAGATTTACAAACCATAGGCTGAGATGAAATTTTTTTGAGGTTTCTCTATGACTAAATCTGAATTTCAATTTCCTGTATATGTAAAATTAGGATATCAGATGAGTGAAGTTCTACCTACTCCCGTGACAGATAGAGCAGACATTACTAATCACTTACAGAAAACTTCCCAATGCAGTATACCAGGCAATCACTACCAGTCATCTCAAGACCACACAGGAATTGAAATCTGTTTGCTATCCTGGAACAACCAGGTCCCTACAGCTTTTTATAGCTAATCTCTGAAAACCATGGTTTTAAACAAGCCTATACAAAGCAATAATCCCAAATACAGAAGCACATCAATTTGCAAACTTTCAATTTAGAAACTTTCATAGATACAAACAAATGAACCAAGGCACTCATGTATCAGTTATATAGAGAACCCTTATAGTGTTACTTTGATCTTGTGGATAAATGGACAATCTCAACTTTGTTGGATCTTACCTACCTGTAAGTAAAAAGTCACATTTTTCTTTTTCATTGTCCTCCTCATATCCTCAATTATTCCTGAAGTTGTAGAAACACTTGGAATAGCCTTGTTTACTATGGGTCCCTCTCCTACCTGTACTCTGGGCAACTGTGTTCCTAGCACCACCTGCTGCCCCAGCAAAATCTTTCAGGGAAGATCTAATAAAGTTAGTCAAACAAGGTTATAGATGATGGCTAAAGTCCAATTGATCTTCTCTCAACATATTCCTACTTTATTAGGGAGAATGCTCCAAACCAAAGGAATGCATTTCTAGTTGTAGAATTATTTTTTTTTCCAACTAGAAAGGTTAAAAAGTTACTTGGGAGAAGCAGCAAGGGAGAAGAAGGGTCTTCTTAGTTCCCTAAGTTATTTCCTAAAGATGGATGCCTAATCTGCCTCCTACAATGCTATCTTTACTTCCATCTATTACACTGTCTAGAGCATCTATTCTGAAGATAAGGTTTATGAACCACCTAAACAGAAAGCCATGGGTGTCTGGTAAACAGGCAGATGATTGAGCTCTACTCTAGAATGTAAAATCAGAGTCTCTTAGGATGGGCCCCGGGAATGAGCAAATCATCAAGTTCTCTCACCATGACCAGGAGAGCTCTTATGCACAAATAAATTTGAGGTCAACTATTTCAAAACAAAGATTCAACAAATCTAGCTGCATCGACACTGACATTTTCCTATTTTACCGCTGTTGCCCAGCAGGATTACAAACTGAGAGTAAAGACCACATCTCATGCTTTTAAGAATTCTCCAGAGCTGCTATTACCTAACATTTGTAACGATTTTATATTTGAGTAGTTACTTCCCAATTAATATCATAAAAGAAATAGTATTGACTCGTTAGAGACCATGAAAATTCAATGAAGTGAACATTAATCAGATATTTAAATTATGTATGAATTAAACAAGAATGCGGAAACACAGTAACTCATTGTCTTTTGTTCATTTTACAAATTCCGCTAGGGTTTGCAAGGGAGGTTCAAATGCAGAGTACATGCAAATTGTCAAACATAGTATGCTCTTTGGTGCATTTTGGCAATTTTATTATATATTGGAGCTAAAGTTATTTTCTTCAAAATTGAAAATCATGATCTCACAAATAAATGTTTACTTTCACACAATTCCATGAGTACATCTACTCAGTGAAATGAATTTGGGCAATATTTACTTTGCCCTCAGATATTCAAAGAAATTTACTTAATATTACTTACAATTTCTTGTCCCTAGATTGGGGACAAGGCTGTAGGATTGGCAGAGAAGTTTAGGTACAAGAAATTTTTAAAGTTTTAGAATAAGAATAGTAGTATACGGATTTGGGTTCTTAGATCCTCTGACAAAAATAAATGCAATTAATGAACCAATAAGATTTTAAAAATCTGCCTTTTCTTGAGTAAGAGCATTTGGTGGAAAGTTTCTTGTCCTCTTATATGAATAATCTTCTTTGCAATTGAAACCTTTGACTTTTTCTTTTCTTATTTTATATTTAAAGAAATGCAAAATGACTTAATAATTGACCCAGATTCTTTAAAAATCAGACAACAGCCGGGCTCGGTGGCTCAGCCTGTAATCCCGCGCCTTGGGAGGCTGAGGTGAGTGGATTGCCTGAGCCCGCGGGTTTGAGACCCGCCTGGGCAACTTGGCGAGCCCTCATCTCTACAATAAATCAAAAAATTAGCGGGCGTGGTAGCGCGCGCCTGTAGTTCCAGCTACTCGGAAGGCTGAGGCGGAAGGATCGCCGGAGCCCAGCAGGTCGAGGCTGCGGTGGCCGGGAGCGGACACTGCACTCCAGCCTGGGCAACAAAGTGAGACTCCGACTCAAAAAAAAAAAAAATCAGACAATGCCTTTCACTTGCCCAAGGAGTATGTTCTAAAATTATCGTATTTCTTGGAGAGTGGAATGCCATTTTAAGGCTATCACTGGAGGCCACACTGAGGGTTCAAGGTTTATGGTTTGTATTTAGTGCGGTTTGCATCCCTGTTTTCCTTAAGAAGGTGATGACTGAAGGGAAACTAATCCCAAGGCACCAAGATGAAGTAGTTGCAAACACTGATGAGGCGGACTGGGAATCAAATGGGTCCTTGGTCTGTGTAGATCAGGGACCAGAAAACTATCTGTAAAAGACCAGATAGGAAATATATTTGGCTTTGTGGGTTGCACAGCTTCTGTAGCAGCTAGTCAACTCTAATGTGTGAAATAGACAGTGTGTAAAAGAATGAGTCATAAAACGTTACTTACAAAAACATATGACCTACAGGCTGAAGTTTGCTGACCTCCTGTATAGACCTATCTTGTGGGGATGATAAAGAATTCTAGCATCGAGAAAACCTATGTCTGGAAGTTCAGGGTATTCTAGGATGCACCCCTCCATATTAGAGTCACTCTCCGTAAAAGAGTTCTCCGTGACAAAGAGTTCCAAAGGCTATGTATAGATTGATCAGTGCGGTTGCTTTTCATAGTGGATAATTCTTTCTTCCCTTTAAATATTCCTGCAGCTGAAATATTAATGGAATTTGTAAGAAAAAGAGAGTGAGAGAGAAAAGAAAGAAGGGAAGGAGGAAAGGAGGGAGGGGGGAGGACAACTAGTTTATCCAAGGAAATGGACATATTCTGGTGAACAGGCCCCATTTGCATAGGTCTGTGGGACCAGAGTGCATTTGCTGACAGGGCATCTAAGAAAGAAAAGAAGGCTAAAGAGTGGCCCCGTGAGCATCTTTACAAACAGTGGTCAATGCTGTAAGAAGGACTGTGATAATGTGAGTTTAGTGATGAAGACTTAAGATTAAAATCCCAGCTCTATAATTTACCAGCTGGCTGACTTTGAGCATACTGCATAACCTTCAAGACGTAGTTTTCTCATCTGAAAAATGTGTATAAGGATACCCTATTTTGCAGAATGTCTAAAAGAAATAAAAACATGTTGAATCTTTAACACAATGTTAGTGCTCAGTAACTAGAAACCACCATAATAAATGAGGTTTTGAGTAGGAAATTCATATTGAAAGCAACTAAAAATTAAAATATGACTTTAAATTATGATTTCCTAGGATAGCGAAGAACAAAGCAATAAACTCATGCATAATGCATACAATATACTTCCCTTCTAGAATTCAAGGTTCATTTATTGTTTCATTTAGCGAATGTTTCTCAAGCACCTATTGCATTCCTGGCACTGTGTTTATTGCTGGAGTCCCAAAAATGAAGAAAGTTTCCTCACTTCTGAGAACAGAAATGTGAAAGGGGCTTGGTGGCTGTACTTGCTATTAGGCTATTGTCTTTGGGCTATGAACCCATCCTTCTCTATTCTGCTTGATGATGATGAAGGTGATGCTCAGAAAACCATGTTTCTCCTTTGCCAGTTGCTCCCTATTAGGCTCTGCTGTAAGAGACTGGAGGCTAGAGGAGGAGAAAGGATATATGCTTTTGTACCCATCTGCTTCACGTCACGTCAGCATTACCACCACAAGGATTCTTCACTCTGGTGGCAGCAATTCCTTGGCAGTGTTTCCATACTTTTAGACCCATTCATCATTGCCCTCTGAGATACAAGCAGAGGTCTAAATCAACCCCACAAGCCCCTTCTCCCACATTCTAAATTTTAATAATCCCAACCTTTTCCCTTTATTTATCCAGTCCTAGGGACATTTGCTACTTCCTGCAATTACTATCACTATGTTATCTAAGTTTCCTCTGAAACAACATAGTGTCCTTTCAGTTCTTCATCACCTGCTTAATGGTTCCTTATATTAAATGAACTCTGTTGAAGTTACTGATGTGGTCTCTATCTCCTGACTGAATCCTGACTGTGTCTGTGATTAGACATGAACTTACCAAGGTCTGTTACAAATTCACAAGTTATTTGTCACAGGGAATAGGCTCAGTAAACATATCTTTGTGGGTGAAGAACTTCCACAAGGACGGAAATATTTTAAAAATACAACGCTGTGAAAAATAAAAAGCCAGTTTAAAGGCAGAGTGAAAAGGCAATCCCTAGGAGAAAATATTTGCAAATTATTTGTCTGATAATGGATTAATATCCAGGATACATAAAGACATCCTAAACTTGGCGGCAACAACAACAAAAACAAGCAACCCAATTTAAAAATGGACAAAGTACTTGAATAGACATTTCTCCAAAGAATATATACAGAGAGCCACAAGGCACATGAAAAGATGTTCAACATCACTAATCTTCGGGAAAATTCATATCAAGACAATGATGGACCACTTCGCACTTATTAGGGTTGGCTACTATCCAAAAATAGACACTCACAAGTGTTGAAGAGGATGTAGAAAAATTGGAACTCTTGTGCAATTCTAATGGGAATGTGAAGTGGTGTAACCGCTGTGGACAACAGTATGGTAGTTCCTCAAAAAGGTAAAAATAGAATTACCATATGATCCAGTAATTCCAGTAATTCCATTCCTGGGTATATACACATAAGGTATTAAAAGCAGGGATTAATACAGAAATTTGTATACCCCCGTTTATAACAGCATTATTCACAATAGCCAAAAGGAGGAAGCAACCTGAATGTCTATAGACAAAAAAATGAATAGAATATATACATAAAAAGTATTATTGGTCAGCCCTATAAAAGAATAAAATTCTGACACATACTACAACATAGACGAACTCTGAGGACATGCTAAGTGAAATAAGTCAGTCACAAAATGACAAATTCTGTTTTATTTCACTTAAATGAAGAACAGAAAGTAGAATGGTGATTGCCAGGGTCTAAGAAAAAGAAGAAATGGGGAGCTAGTGTTTAATCAGTACAGAGTTTCAGTTTTGGAAGGTGAAAAAAAGTTCTGGAGATGGATGGTGGTGATGGTTGCAAAAAATGTGAGCGTACTTAATGCCACCAAACCATTTGAAATGGTTAAAATGATAAATTTTAAATCTATATTACCACAATATAAAAGAGAAAAAAATGTATGTATACCTATTTGTGGTTGTTCTTCTTAAAATGCCCTCGTTAGAATGGAGTCATCATCTTGTCAAATATCCAGCCTCAAATTTAAAATGTTAAAAGAAGTCACAATACCCCTAAATGGAACCAAATGACAGCACTAAAAGGAGATTTATCTTCCTGGTCCTTTTTTTAAAAAATCTTCTTTGGGATGGGTATTTATGCATCTGGTTGGTGCTCTCTGAATGGCAGTGGACTTCCTGGTTCTCTCAGTCTATTTCATAGGAAAGGGAGTATATATACTCTCTTTCGTGTGTGTGTGTGTGTGTGTGTGTGTGTGTGTTCAAAAGACACTAAAACAAGGAAAAGGAAACCAAAACTTTAACTTTAGTTATAGCAAGGCAAATTATGCAGATGGAATCAACAAGCAATTTAATACATTCTTTGAAAACCATATTGAAGCCAATGCTAATGTATATTTAGGGATCTATAATGCCTAACAATAGTCTTCTATACCTAGGTCGTAGAGGGCTATGCTCCAGCAACTTGTTACTGATCTGTGGGTCTCGGTTTCCTTATTTACACACAGAGTTCATCACAGTCAAGATTTCCTAAGGTCCTCAGCAGCATCAAACTCTTAGAACACAGCCTAGCACATAATAACTTCTCTGTAAACATTTGTTAAAACAAACGAATATTTAGTTATTTAACAGCAATTGCCACTGGTTAGGTATTTTTTTAACAACCCAATTTCCCATGCATTAACCCTTTTGATTCTTAAACGAGTCTACAATGAAAGGAAAATAGCTTGAGAAATGCTAAAAGGGAAAAAAATTGTCACACGGTGTGATTTAAGCCTCACTGATACTTATTTTCTTTTATCTCCAAATCAGCTGCAACATGGCCTTATTCTTCCATCACAGGTGCCAATGGATAAATTTAATTTCCTGATACAATAGGTAAGCTTTCTAAATTTTGTCATTTTCATGTAAGTAATTACCTTAATTAATAAAAGACAAAAGTTACGAAGTTCTTGGCATTGTTTAACTAATACCTTCCCCTCTGAGTATTAGTCACTCTTCAGTATTATACACATACACATATATACTCCTTGAATCAGTGTAAATTTACTTTTTCTGGGGAAAAAAGGTATTTTGGCCCATCAAATTGTTACTGGGTTTATCCTTTTACAATGAAGCCTTCTGTTTTCACACTGATTTCCAGGGTCTTCTGAGTGAAAACGGCAGGAGGACCAAGGGAAGCAGCCTAGTAGATAGGACAGGAATGAATTTTGAATACTAAAGGATCAATATTTCAACACAGCTTTACCACTCATCTGTGAGACGTGGGTGACTTACCGGACCTCTCCTAACCACGGTTTTCTCCTTGTTTGAAACAGTAATGTTCATACCTACTCTATAGAGTTGATAAGTAAAATAAGACATGGGAAAACATCCAACATAGAGTAGATAGCATATTGCATGCATGTATCATATATATCATTAATATAAGCTTCTACTGTGGAATACATACACATACATATATAATTAATATAATCATAGTTGTGGGAAAAATAAACTCTAAAATTACCCACAGACATAAATGTTCATGCACCATAACCGAAAGAAAATTATAATAAGAATCAGAATGCACCACAGATAACATTTTGATTATTTCAGAGATGGTAATTATCATTATTAAGTAAAAGTAATCATATTTGATTACATCAATGTTTTCTGAGGTTAATTCTCATGTTACTGTAGCTGTGATTTGGTTGCAGGTTGGGCAACTGTATTGGGGGAAGGAGTGGACTTCTTATGTAAAATGTGGGATATTCTGTTTATAAACCAATAAGTATTTTAAAAAGAAAAGAAAAGCTCTATGTGTGTGCATGTATGTGTGTGTTTGGGCACATAATGTGAATGAATGAACATAGAGAGTGTGTTTTAGAATCGAAGAACTTGGAAGATGAGAGAGGTTCTACAGACATCTCTCACTCACCTCTTTTATAGATGGAGAAGCCCAAAATGTCACAGCCCAGGTCAAACATCTAGTTGGTGCCCAACAGTCATAGAACACAGGTTGTCACCACTTCCCCCTCTACCACCCACCTAACCTTCCTCTATTGTCTTTCTCAGCCTGTGAGCCTGGACTGTGTTTCTGTGAGTGACGATTTTGCATCTGCACTCCCCAGCCTATCCAAGTCAGAAAGATGGGAGTTGTAAACTTTGACTTATACGGTTGAATGAGACATTGTCTGATAGAAGTGTGTGGGCGGGGAGGCTAACAAACAGCCAATTGCCAACTCTTGAAGCAAACATGCTTTCTTTATCCCTCAATGTCATTTTTGACGTAATGACCATGGCTTCCAATTTTCCTTGCAAATGGGCCTACCGGTGACCATGGCAACTGGCATGCTCAAAAGATGCCCTGTCAGGGGCTCTGAAAGGCCTACAGACATTTGTATTAGGCGGGCATAGCCATACTGACTGGTACTTCACAAACACCCAACTAGACCGTGCTCCTCAAAATCAAGCACACAAACATTTGTATTTCATTAAACAGAAATTAGTAGGACTCCAATAGGAAGAAGCAAAGGGTTTTGTGTGTGTGTGTGTGTGTGTGTGTGTGTGTGTGTACACAGCTGTTATGAAGTAATACAGAGTGCTCATATGAATAATGATTGCACATGTGTGTTCAATTTATTTCTTTTACTTCTTACACAAGTCTCCTTTAACTTTTTCTTTTCTTTTCTTTTCTTTTTTGTATAAGTTGTTCAGAAGTCAATCACAGGTTTTACAGCTGGCCAGGGCAAGGATCTTGACTGCTCCTTTCAGGGGACAAGTCTCCAATGGCACTTCTATATTTAAAAGCTACTCTGAGTCATTAGTAAGTAATACTTCTGAAAAATATAAATGTTCTCTTCCTTGATGATGAAGGACATGAATCTAGTAGTTTGACTCTACTAGAGAAGAAAATAAATTTTGAAAAGCTTCATCTCTAGAAATAATGAGCCTGTGCATTTAAAAAGAATAGTATAAATATGGCTTTTCGTGTAGCTAAAGATGGAAAGATTCACAAGAGATGCAGAGTATCCTCTTGTGAGAGTCCTACCTCAGTCTCTACTCCTGCCTTTTTGAGAGATTGTTTGTTTCCCCATTTTAGAACAGAAAAAAGCTGGTCTGAGAGGCTGGTGAATGTTTTTGAAGAGAAAAATGAAGGGGAGAAGGAGAGAGAGCGGGAGAGAGAAAGAGAGAAAAGGGAAAAAGAAGAAATGGAAGGAGAAAGAGATAAAAGAGAGAGGAGAGAGAATTAGAGAAACGTGAGAGGAATATTGAGAGACTTCTCAGTATACCGACTGTCTATGCTTTGTGAAGCTGGGCAGTTACTTTATGCCTTCAGATAGGTCAAGCTACATGCTTTTCTTAAAAGGAATTCGCAACAAAAAAGTGAGGCAGAGGAACTAGCTGGGCTTCTGACCCAGGCAGATATAAACAAACTGTTCTTCAGTCACAGCAGCCTTGAAATCAATTCATCTTCACTGGTCACAGTTCTTCTTGACTCATTCTCTCCAATCTGCCATTCTAGGTTTATCGAGAGACGTCCAAAATGATCATAACTTCTGAGAAGTTACCTTTTCATTTCCACTGCATGGCATTCTGGGGTTTCCCCACCTGCCAAATCAATACAAAATTTAGCTTTATAAACTCAAGAGCTCATGTCTTCAGGATCTGTTTCTCCTGGCATGCTATCTGCTAGTCTTGTTACAGCAAGCAATTTCCATTTTCCTCTAAACCTCCATCTTTCAGGCTGACCTAGATCACAGGTTGTTTGGATGGGTAAGAGGTAGAACATGAAAATGTTTCTCTTTCTAAATGTGATTATAAAATAGGAATCTGTGACATCCTTTGCAGGCATATCTTCAGCTCTGCAAATAAGCAGTGTGATGTTAGCAAATGTGCAGTGTCTCCTGGGCACCTTCCAGGGATGTTGAGCCGCTGGGGAGGGGCCCCCAGGAAGAAGAGAAGCACTTTGATCCCGACAATGTTTCATACCTAAAAATACCAACTCCACCATGTCTTCAGAATTACTCTAGACTTTGTATCCAAACACAATAAGTCTGAAATATTTTATAGCTAACTTGGTCTACAGTATTTTTCTTCATTACCAAGATATATTTTTTAATGATAATTGGGGCAAGCAATACATGTAGGGTATAAAATAGATAATTTTTAAATTTTGTGATTTGGATGCTTATTATTAACAGTGCTGAAGAAAAGTTAAAAACATTCCAAGTGTGTCTTCCAGACAGTGATGCACACTAATCAAAGTTAGAAGATAATCAGTTAACTAACATTTGTTTTGTCCTTGTTTCGCTCTTGCATTAGTTGTCTATTGCCATATAGCAAATTGCTCCCAAGTCAGCAGTTTAAAACAACAAAAATTTATTATGTCACAGTTTGCGTGGTCAGGAATCCCAGTATATCTTAGCTGAGTATCTCTGGCTCAAGGGCTTTCATAAAGCTTCAGTCAAGCAGTCAGCTGGGGCTGTGGTCTCATCTGAGGACTCCAATGGGTAGAATCCAGCTTCAAGCCTGCTTACCTGACAGTTGTCAGACCTCACGTGCAGTTGGACTGAGGGCCTCTGTTTCTTACTGGCTGATGGTTGAAGGCCTCCTTCAGTTCCTGGCCACATGAACCTCTCCACAGGGCTGACTACAAACATAGCTGGCTTTCTCCAGAGTGAAAGAGTGAGAGAGACTGAGAGAAAGAGAGCAAATACTCAAGACAGAAGTCATAGTCCTTTTATAACTTAATCTCAGCAGTGATACTCCTTTACTTCTGTTCACTGGAAGTGAGTCACTAAGTCCAGCCCACACTCAAGAGGAGAAGATTGCAGAAGGAGGCAAGGATGATTAGAGACCATCTTAGGATTACCACAGTCCCTATTTCCAAATATTATAACGTGTAATCTGTGACAGAGAATGTCTTGAACTAGTCCACTGAGATTCATCAGTAATAAGATGCCACAAGAAAATCTGAATTCCTTTGGAAATTTATTGTTTCACAGGAGCTCAACCAACTTGCAAACACAAGCTTTTAGACAAGGATAAATTTATTTCCCATCCTCCTTCCCCTCCTTTCTCACCCCCATCCCCCCCACACACATATACATATCTTCCATTTTAAACCCAGTTTATCAGTTGGATTTAGAATTATCTAGAAGTAACAAACAAAGAAATAAAAAAATCTGACTGATTTACTCCAACTAGCTGTTTGGTAAAATCACGTATCTTCTGTGACTTACCTCTGCTCTCCATTCATGCGCTCTGGCCACCCTCCACAGCAAGAGCTTGTCTCCTGGGCCTTCTCCTTCTCCTCCTCTTCCTTCTGCCATCCACTTTCTATCCTTTGGAGTCTGCTTCTTTCTGAGATCCCATTATCCCTTGGGTAATGACCCACACGTAGATCATCAGTCAGAGTCAGCTCCCCCTGGGAGCACAGCAAATTGCTAATATGAATGAGTATAGATTTTACGCACAGAAAAGATCATTCACGGGTTTGATCTGGTATTTAAAAAGCAACATTAGATGCATTAAAACTATATATTAAAAATATATTATTCTTAAACTTTTGGTTCACTTTATAAATCACTATTTTATTTTTAAAATAAAATTTACTCATAAAATTTAGTAATAATAGTTAATTTGGTCTCATTTTATAAACCAAGTGAATTAAATATATTTGAATATTTTGAATTACATTTATGAATGTAAGTAGTTTTAAGAACTTCAATTGTCTAATGACAAAATTTCCCATGTATTTAAGTATTTACTGAACATTTAATTAAGTAAATTTCTAAATGCGATGAATCCATAAGTCAATAAAATATTTCAATGTTGTTTATAAATGCAGTAAATATAGTAGTCAGTACAGGCCAAGCCATGATGTAATAACAAATTAAGCCTAAACTCTTGATGGCTTAAAAAATCTGGAAAGGCCAGGTATAGTGGCTCACGCCTATAACCCCAGCACTTTAGGAGGTGGAGGCAAGAGGATTGTCTGACCACACAGGTTCAAGACCAGCCTGCGCAAAATGATGAGACTTCATTTCCACAAAAAAATTAACCGGGCATGGTGGCACATGCCTGTGGTTCCAGCTACTTAAAAGGCTGAAGAAGAAGGATCACCTGAGCCCAGCAGGTCAAGGCTGTGATAGCCACGAGCATGCCACTGCACTCCATTCGATAGAGTAAGACTCTGACTCAAAAAAAAAAAAAAAAAAACCTGGAAAAAAAAGTCAATCAGTGCACCATTTATAACAGCTTTAATTAAAAAATGCCAGGCATGAGAAGAATCCAAAGGGGAGTTCTAATTTGGGGAAGGAGGGCAGAATGTTTGATAGGGCTTTAGCAACAGAGAGTCAGCTGAAGTTCAGCCATCAGCAGCAATAGTTGGGCAAGAGAGTTTTCAGAAGGGAGAGGAATTGTTTGTGTTGACTAATAGTAATAGTTTGGGTGATTTGGATTTTATCAAAAGGGATAGAATAGGACAGCTTCTCGTGTGAGACCATGAACCACTGAATTTCCACTGTGGTCCACAAGTCGTTGCTCACTCCCAGCCCCTCTGTTGTTCATGACCTTAGCCCCTAACTGTTTGTTTCTCTTTCAGGTGGGTCCAGCGTGGCTCATATGGCCTCCTCCATCCAGTGCCTACACCAGCCAGATCACCTCACTGGGAAGAGAAAGATTGAGCAGGACGTACCTCTCCTGACTGCTCTACTCAGAGTTCCCACCAGTCATTTCCTCTCACTTTTCATTATCCCAAATGAATCCTGAGGCTCAATCTAACAGCAAGGGAATTTGGGGAATGTAGGGGAACATCTGGGGAGCCCAAACTCTTTTTGACACATTAAGGTATTATCTAAAACAAGTCTAAATCAAGTATTTTATTGTGCCTTTAAATTGGGCATTTTTAAAGCTGACCTGTTCTCACAGGCAATTTCTCTTACACAAATAAACCAAATAAGTAGAGATTCTCCATATAAAAGCATCAGCTTTGATGTTCTAAAAGATTTTTATAATTAGTTATGCATCTTCCCAGGGTTTCTGACTATGCAGTACCAATTGTTTGGGGGCTATCTCCTGAGACTATCACAAATAGAGATTTTAGCCAGGATATTGACTATGTGAATTCATGCCTTTACCTGGAAATTTATCATTTAAAAACAGACTCTAAGTCCATACAAGTTGCTGTAAAGTTCATAATTTTGTTCTTCTTTGTAGTTGTGTAATATTCCATCGTGTATATATACCAATTTTTTTTATCCGGTCCTCTTTCGATGGGCAGCACGGTTGGTTCCATGTTTTTGCTATTGTGAATAATGCTGCGATAAACATGTGTGTGCAGGTATTTCTATAATACTGAGTGATCTGTCACAGAAACAAAGAACCAAGTATCACATGTTCTCACTCATAAGCAGACCTTGAACAACTATCATAATACTCTAAGAAAGGGATTGACAGTCATGGGAAACTGCTGGGTGGGGGGCACCCTCAGCAACAAGGGTACCTACATAATGAATATTTGTATACCTACCCCTGAATTGAACCACACATCTTTAAAATTTAAAATAAAAAAAACAACAACAGACTAGCCCCCTTCAAAACCTAGACAATGCATATATCTGTTGTCTCATGGGACAGGGCAGACACATGTCAGAACCCATCCTGGCTGCTACCTCACCAGTGCTAACTTTGCATTTCTTCAACTCTTAAGACTTACAAAGGCTGAGGCTGGGCCTAGTACAACCTCTGTGGAAATTGGTATAGAGATTTCTCAAAGAATTAAAAGTAGATCTACCATGTGATCCAGCAATCCCTAGGTAGCTACCCAAAGAAACACAGGTTGTTATACAAAAAGACACCTGCACCCGTGTGTTCATCGCAGTACAATTCACAATTGAAAAGACATGGAATCAGCCTAAATGCCCAACAATTGATCAGTGGATAATGAAAATGTGGTATGTATACATATTTGGCCATCAAAAAGAATGAAATAATGTCTCTTGCAGCAACTTGGATAGAATTGGAGAATATCATTCTCAATGAACTAACTCAGGAACAAAAAACCAAACACCGCATGCTCTCACTTATAAGTGGGTGCTAAACTAAGGTTCTGCAAAGGCATAGAGAATGATATAATGGACAATGGAGACTCATAAGGGGCCAGGGAAGGGGTGGAAGAATGGAAAATCACCTGTCAGGTACAGTGTACACAGGTGGGGGTGATGGGTACACTTAAAGCTCAGACATCTTCACCACTCTACAATGCAACCGTGTAACCAAAAACTATTTGTACCCTCTAAAGCTATTGAAATAAAGGGGAAAGAAAGACATGCAAATGTCTTTTTCGTCTAAATTAAACACTTTTGAACTCCATAGAAACTTGCATTCATTTCGCAACTTTCATGAGTGCTAACACGTTAAATGGAGGAGAAAAAAGGTGTATACATCTTGAGGGTGGAGGATAGAGAGGGAAGATGCCACCCAGGTGGTTTAAGACTGGCCCTGCCTTTGGGGGGGGGGGGGGGGGGGGGGGGGGGGGGGGGGGGGGGGGGGGGGGGGGGGGGGGGGGG
>CAUYQG010161888.1:0-15071 GCA_963574415.1 Tarsius wallacei | reverse complement strand
GGGTCTGGGTGGCAGAGGGATATAAACAGTTTTCCTAGGTTGAGTGCTTGTCATAATGGGATTTCAACTAGCAGATGCCTTCTGGTTATTCAGTGTCATTAATAGGGACACAGAAGTAGAGCACTTCCAGGACTGCAACTACTCATTGTGGCATGATCCCCTTTGCTGATACTCCCAGCTGTGTGTAGTGTCTGGGTAGGGAAGGCCCCATCTTATTTCTTAATCTCAAATTCCAGATAGCTCAATGATGTAAGTGTAAACATTAAGCTATAAAAATACTAGTACAATTGCCAGACATAAATTGGAAAAGAGGATTCAATCATCATAACAGTAGTTAGTGTGCAGTGGTACACTCGTGGCCACTACAGCCTCGACCTGTTAGGCTCATTTGATCCTTCCACCTCAGCCTTCCAAGTAGCTGGAACCACAGGCATGTGGTAAATTTTTTTTTTTTTAATTGTAGAGATGAGGTCTCACCCAGTTGCCCAGCCTGATCTCAAACCCAACTCAGGCAATTCTCTCACCTCTACCTCTCAAAGTGCTGGCATTACAGGCATGAGCCACCCACCGTACCCAGCAAGAAAATACTTTATAAAATACAACCTTAGGAACATGCTTTATAAACATCTCAAGGTAAATGAAGTTCCATTTGCATACAAAGTTAGAAGAAGAAAGCTTTATGCTTGGATCTTGTTAACTTATTCTCTAAATTCTCTTTTCCTTGAGTTATGCTTCAATACAATGCTTTTATTAAGGTCTCTGCTAAAAATTTGCCACATGGAGGAACTTATGCTGTAAAATTATTGTTGAGGATTATAAAGTTCATGCTAGAACAGGTAGAATTTAGTAACAGAAAAAAGACTGGTTCTTTGGAACCTATCAGACAATACAAAATATTCGACTTCTGTCTTCATTTTTGTCTTGGTGGCTAGGAAACTCATGGCTAAATTTAATGTTTTAATAATTAGCATATTTCCTTCCTCCTCTCCTTCAACATCTTGATTTTCTGTTCCAGTGTTTTATTGTATTCATATATATAATGACATCATAATCCAAATCCATTTTGGAAGCAGGCATGATGTAAAAATAAAATAAAAGTCAAGACTTCTTGTACCAACAAGGGACCTGGACTTATGTTTTCTTTATTGTTTGTACAGGGACTACTCATCCATTAGAGAATGAATAGTATACTAGGCCTAGAAGGGAGCAAGCGGAATTGGAAAGCTATGTGCAAACTATAAAGGTAAAGTGTAGAAGCGAATACACTTTGGTGACCAAGGTCTCACTACTGCCACAATTACTATAACATCAATATCCATACCGCAGATAGAAAAAAAATGGAAATTTAAGTCTTCTTACTTTCTTTCTTTCTTTCTTTTTTTGAGTTGGACTCTCACTCTGTTGCCCAGGTTGGAGTGCAGTGGCACGCTCATGGTCACCCCAGTCTCAACCTGCTGGGCTCAGTTGCTCCTTCCACCTCAGCCTTCCTAGTAGCTGGAACTACAAGCATGTGCCACCATGCACGAGTTATTTTTTTATTTATTGTAGAGACGAGGTCTCGCCATGTTGCCCAGGCTGATCTTGAACCCATGGGTTCAGGCAATCCTCTCGCCTCTGCCTCCCAAAGTGCTGGGATTACAGGCGTGAGCCACTGTGTCTGGCTTAAGTCTCCTTACTTTTTCAAAAGGACAGTATCTCCCTAGAAATACCTTCCTGCTGAGAAGCAAGCATCAATTCTGAAGAACTTGCCTGCTTCTTTGGCTTACTACATCTACTCATTTCCCTATTAAACTGGTGACATCTTAGGCAGGGCACGGTGGCTCAAGTCTGAAAGGCTGAGGCCGAAGGATTGCCTGAGCCCAGCCAGTTGAGGCTGTGGTGGCCATGAGTATGCCACTGCACTCCAGCCTGGGTAACAGAGTAAGACTCCAACTCAAGGCCAGGCTTGGTGGCTCAGACTGTAATCCCAGCACTTTGGGAGGCGAAGGCGAGTGGACTGCCTGAGCCCGCAGGTTCGAGACCCACCGCAGGCAACTTGGCAAGGCCTCGTCTCTACAATAAATCAAAAAAATTAGCCAGGCATGGTAGTGTGTGCCTGTAGTTCCGGCTACTTGGAAAGCTGAGGCAGAAGGATCACTGGAGCCCAGCAGGTTGAGGCTGCGGTGGCTGGGAGCATGCCACTGCACTCTAGTTTGGGCGACAGAGTGAGACTCCAACTCAAAAAAAAAAAAAAAAAAAAAAAAAAACACAACTGGCGACATCTTAGATATCTATAGTCTGGCTATAGCAAACAGGAAGATGCTATGCAGAATTCAATTTCAGTCACTACAATTGCCAAAAAGGGCTGGGCGTGGTGGCTCACACCTGTAATCCCAGTACTTTGGGAGGCAGAGGTGAGAGGATTGCCTGAGTCCAGGGGTTCGAGACCAGCCTGGGCAACTTGGTGAGTCCTTGTCTCATCAATGCATCAAAAAATTAGCTGGGCATGGTGGCATGCACCTGTGTTTTTAGCTACTTGGAAGGTTGAGGCGTAAGGATCACCTGAGCCTAGCAAGTTGAGGCTGTGGTGGCCATGAGTGTGCCACTGTACTCCAGCCTAGGCAATAGAGTGAGACTCTGACTGAAGAAAAAAAAAATTGTCACAAAGAAGAAAACTCCAGTTATACATCTAAACAATCATTTTCTTTGCTCTGAATAATTTAAAACATACAAGTCCTCTTATATGGATATAGTTTTTCTTACATAATACTCTAAATAATAAGCTATACCCTCGCCCCAGAAAGAATGTGTAGTTACAAAAATATTACGCTTTTAATAAAAGCTTATAGCTAGTACCGCTGTTAATTAAAATAAAAAATTTCACTTAATATTTCTGAATTATCTCTTATAAAGAGAGGCTATGTATACTTAGATTTTACCTCTTTCAATATCATCCATCAGAGATGCTGGGGACATCTTGTCTTCAGATGGAGAATGTTTTACAATATTGGGAATCTTGGTTGAATTCCACATTTGTTGCTGTTGTTGCTCTATCCGATACTGGATCTTACTACTTCCTTCAACTCTACAATTAAGAATATCAAAGATCGAAACAGGTGTGATAGCAATGTAACAACAATTTCAACTTACAAAGTTACTAAAATTAACCACTTATTCTTTTCCCTAGACATCTTTAAAATTATATTCAAGAATTGAAATATTAATTTAATTCATTATTTAACAAGTATTTATTGAGTGCCAGCTATGTGTGTAGCATACACATAGGTTTGTTAAGTGATATCCATGTGAACAAAAACCAAGCCACTGCTCAGACTGAACAGATAAGACATTCACAAATAACTAAAATAAAAGGGAAAAAATAAAGGTATAACAGGTACGATATATATTTTCTAAATTCTAAAATTATTATTTCTGTTAAAATTAAATCACTTTTATTACATTTTCTATTCCTAACTTTTTTTTCCTCCCTGAGTCAGAGTCTCACTCTGTCGCCCAGGCTGAAATGCAGTGGCACGCTCATGGCCACCACTGTCTTGTCCTGTTGGGTTCATCCTTCCAGCTCAGTCTTCCAAGTTCCTGGAACTACAGGCGAGTGCCACTACAACTAATCCTTTTCTTTTCTTTTCTTTTTTGAGTCGGAGTCTCTGACCTAGGCTGGAGTGCAGTGGCATGCTCACAGCTACCACATCTTCCGGCTGGACTCAAGCAATCCCTCCACCTCAGTTTTCCAAGTAGCTTAGAACTTGAGATGCAAGCCACCACACCTGGCTAATTTTTGATTTATTGTAGTGATGAGGTCTTGCCAAGTTGCCTAGGCTGGTCTCAAACCCTTGTGCTCAGTCAATCCTCTTGCCTCTATCTCACAAAGTGCTGGGATTATAGGCATGAGCCACCACGCCCGGTTTCTATTCATAATTTAAGACAGACATGTTAATAAAGGAGACTCATATACTTTTCTCTCAACGTCTTAGAAAAGAGTATATAACAAAATTATGCTTGACTTTAGCTCCTCCTATTTTGTCACCGAATCATGTCAGTTCTTCCTTCAAAAAATTATCTATTTATCTTGTTCTGTTTTTATTGTTTTGAGTTGGAGTCTCACTCTATCGCCTAGGCTGGAGGGCAGTGGCACGCTCACAGCCACCCCAGCGTCGACCTGCTGGGCTCCGGTGATCCTTCTGCCCCAGCCTTCCATGTAGTCAGAACTACAGGCACATGCTACCATGTCTGGCTAATTTTTTATTTATTGTAGAGACGAGGTCTCACCAAGCTGCCCGAGCTGGTCGCGAACCCAAGGGCTCAGGCAATCCACTCACCTTAGCTTTTCCAAAGTGCTGGGATTACAGGTTGAGTCACTGAGTCCGGCTGTATTTATTTATTTTAAATATTATTTTATTATAGAGATGTGGGGTACAAGTAAGGGTTAACTACAAGTAGGCTGCATGCAGGTGAAGTCTGGGCCTGCAATGGGCCCTCAATTCCCCTGGTTTACAATTTAAAAATATTTAGAACCTCATTTTCTCTTCATTCCTGTTTTCAAAAATCCCAGTTTATATATTTTTCTTTCCCACATTGTTTCATTTATTCAATTCCTCTGCTGAATTAATGCTTCAAAATGAAGCTGTAAGCATGCCAATTCCTGGTTTAAAAGACTTTAATATGTAACCATTGCCAGTAAGATAATTAATTTCTTAGTTAATACTGAAGGCATTAACCTCAACCTACCTTTACAACATTACCTTAACCCAACATCCACATTGCCCTCTACTTTCTAAATCTTAAACATAGGTACAGAGGCAAATCTGCTTGTTCAAATAGGTCTTATTCATTGGCCCTGAACAAGTCAGATATATTCCTGTATTCAAACCTTGCTCACATCCTTGTATTCACTCTGATCAATTATATCAGTATTTCATACACTTTCCTCACTAGTAAGAATCACAGGCTAGGTGCGGTGGCTCACGCCTATAATCCCAGCACTTTGGAAGACCAAGGTGATAGGATTACCTGAGTCCACGGGTTCAAGACCAGTCTGGGCAACTTGGCAAGACTCCATCTCTACAATAAATAAAAAAATTAGCTGGGTGTGGTGGTGCCTGTAGTTCCAATTACTTGAAAGGCTGAGTTGGAAGGATCACCTGAGACCAGCAGGTCAAGGCTGCAGTGGCCATGAGCGTGTCACTGCACTCCAGCCTGGGCGATAAAAGTGAGACTCCAATTCAAAAAAAAAAAAAAAAAAAAATCACAGGAGGCATGGTGGTGGAGGTGAGGAGATAAATAATAGAGTTTCTCAGGCTCCTTCCCTGATCTGAGGTTGCATTTGGAAACTCATATTTTTAAACACCCAAAGTCATTCTTAAAATTTTAACCTCCTCTCAAGGTATATTAGTAAGGTCTCCCTAAATGTTCCAATCTAACATGACCTCTCCTTTCTCTTAACTCCTAGAGCAATTTTTGTCTAATCTATTTGTATGGCGTTTAGAGTGAGTGCTCTAATATTACATGGTAAGTATTGCACCATCTATTTCCAAAAAGGACTTGAGATGGTTATATTCTCTCATTGACTTTTTAAATGAAAGTCTATTAATTTGATTAAAATGTAGAAGCTTTATGGTATTTACATAGCAAACTTTCTTTTTTCTGTGCCTTTCATATTCTAGGTGCTCAACACATTTCACTAATGAAAACAAAATTATTTTGGAGTGTGTACAAGGGTTCTTTTCAGTTCAGTTATATAGAAATATCTCCAACTGAATAAAAAGTACATCTACACCTATAGAAAGCTTTTAGAAGCAAAATAAGCTTTTTATATATCACAGAGTGATGTGATAAAAGCTTTTGGCTTAGGATCTCCATTGAATTTAAACTTAGAAAAAGATTAAAACATTTTTGTATACACTATAACCCTTATATTATAACGTGAATTAATCCAGTAACATTTTTCCTGGCATTTCCTTAGAAATGTATGTGTTGATAATATAATTTATTTCATTAAACCACATACCTTGTTTTTTTTACAGAGATATTGCTGCTGAGTTTTTCTAGTCGACATTCTCCAGTATCATGGTTAATAATCAAAACGCATTCTTTTAAGTAAGGTTTCTTTGAACCTTTGAAAACAGTGACTGGTGGAGTTGAACCCTGTTTAAAAAGTTAATTATCATTACTTGAAATTTATCATAGAAAATTCACTTGGAAAGGCCTTTGAGATCTTCTGATATTGTGCTTCTCATTCCATGTTATACTTCAAGTTACCTATAAAATACCTGCATTTACTAACTTGAATCCAAAAAGTGTGGTCAAGACAGATGAAGAGAGGCTGAGATCACAGAGCTGCTCTCATTGAGGAAAGGGAAGAGAGGAGGTACTTACCTTGAGTCAGTAAAGATTTGTTTCACTGGCCTACAATGGGCAACTGGGATTCAATTCTAAAATATATTTTATGGATATGGAAACAGAAGCTTTGAATCATATTTCCTACCCCTCTTCTTTTTCCTTATAAGTTTTATTTTTTAAATCTGGTATTTTCTTTTTTTGCTGTTTTTTGAGTTGGGGTCTCATTCTGTTGCTTAGGCTGGAGTGCAGTGGTGTACTCACGGCCACCGCAGTCTCGAACTCCTGGGCTCAGGCAATCCTTCTGTCTCAGCCTTCTAAGTAGCTGGAACTACAGGTGCGCACCACCATGTCCATCTAATTTTTTGATTTATTATAGAGATGAAGTCTTGTCATGTTGCCCAGGCTGATCTCAAACTCCTAGGCTCAGGCAATCCACTTGCCTCCACCTCCCAAAGTGCTGGGATTACAAGTATGAACCAGCGTGCCCGGCCCTAAAATCTGGGATTTTCTTAAAGTAGCATATCCCTATGCAGATTAAGGAAAATAAATCTATCAAGGAACACCTGCTATACCAAATCCGCTGATAAATTTTAGCTTCATTAAAAGTGAGGTAATCAGATATTATATGCTTTATGATGAGATATAAAACAAAGTATACAGCATCACACATAAAATACTCTTGCCAAAAAACAAATCATACAAAAACCCCAAAGAATTTCACTCTCATCAAAACCCCCAAAATTTGTCATTTATCTAGTATGTCCTTAAATATGTAACTACCAGTTTGTAGGAAATATGGATAAAGAAACAAGTTAAATAATACCAGTTGGAAGAAATCTGAAATCCAGGATGTAGGTATATTCTCCAGGACAGATAAACTGATATCTCCAACAAACCAATGGCATACAAGGAGCTGGGCATAGGCACCTATAGTGCCAGTTACTGAGGAGGGCGAGGTGAGCAACATTGAGGCAGAAGGATCACTTGAGGCTAGGAATTCAAAGTTGCAGTATGCTAGGATCATGCCTATGAATAGCCACTGCACTCCATCCAAGGCAACACAGTCAGATCTTGTCTCTAAAATAAATAATTTATTTATTAAAAAGGGAAGGGGGCTGGGCATCGTGGCTCAAGCCCGTAATCCCAGCACTTTGGGAGGCCGAGGTGGGAGGATTGCCTAAGCCCAGGGTTAGAGACCAGCCTGGGCAACTTGGCGAGACCTTGTCTCTACAATAAATTGAAGAAAAAAAATTCAGCAGGGCGTGGTAGCACGCACCTGTAGTTCCAGCTACTTGGAAGGCTGAGGTGGAGGAAAGGGACTTTTATAGAATAAAAGATACAAGTACAGATAGATCAAATATTATTATTAATTCTGCTAAGTGACATAATAGCATGGTAATTAGATGAAAATAGAAATAATCTTATCAGAGATAACTAAGCAAGCTTTTATGAAGTGGCATAATGTCTGGGATTAGCTTTAAAATATACCAGGAAAAAAAAGTGGTAGGGAAATAGATTTAAAAAATTAGCAAAATGTTGGTAATTGTTGAAGTTCAGTGATGAATATAAGTGGTTTATTATACTATTCTATTTTCTGTAATAAAAGGTTAAAGAAACTTAGATCATTACTGATAATCTACGTTTGCTAGTTTTTGAATTTTATAAAAGTGTATTAAATTTTTAATAGATGTATTATAGGCACAGTGGCTCACACCTGTAATCCTAGCACTTTGGGAGGCCAAGGTGAGAGGATTGCTTGTCCAGGATTGAGGCCAGCCTAGGCATCACAGTGAGACCTCATTTCTACAACAAAAATTTAAAATTCAAGGTCAGGCATGGTGGCTCATGCCTGTAATCCTAGCACTTTGGGAGGCTGAGGTGAGAGGACTGCCTTAGCCCACAGGTTCAAGACCAACCTGGGTAACTTGGTGAGACCTTATCTCTACAATAAATCCCAAAATTAGCCAGGTGTGGTGGTGCATGCCTGTAGTTCCAGCTACTTGGAAGGCTGATGTGGAAGGATCACCTGAGCCCAGCAGGTCGAGGCTGCAGTGGCCATGACCATGCTACTGCACTCCAGCTTGGGAGACAGAGTGAGACTCCGACTCATTACAAAAAAAAAAAAAAAATCAGCTGGGTGTGGCCTGCACCTGTAGTCCCAGCCTCTTGGGAGGCTGAGGCAGGAAGCTTGCCCGAGCCCAGAAGGTTGAGGCTGCAGTGAGCCATGAGTGTGCCACTGCACTCCAGCCTGGGTGACAGAGTGAGACTCCAACTCAAAAAAATATTTTTTTTAAATTATAGATTTATTATAATAATTTTGTCAAATACAATAGTACTGTTAGATCAGATTAAAAAAGGGTGACTTCAAAAAGTCTAAAGAGTATATATTAAATAAGTTGATAATATTAGAGATTTACTAAAGTACCACGAGGAAGAGTATGAGATAAATTTGGTGATTGAAAATACAATAAAAGAGGAGTAGGTCAGCCATTTCTGAAGGTATAGAGAGAAAATGATGAAAGTGAAAGAAAGAAACAGGTTTTTTTTTAAACCTCTTCCTAAGACTAAAGTGACCTCCAGAAAATCAAGAATGCACAGCACATAGATGAGGACATAGCTGGGCCAGCTCTGGAAGGTTTAGATGTGGAGTACTTAGCTGAAGCCCTGGTAAGCTAGAGAGCCAGAAGCATGACTGTGATAAAATAAACTGGGTCTACTTGGCTGGTAAGTAAATTTTTCAGGTATGTTGGCTGAAAATAAGTAAGATATCCCAAAAGAGTAACCCAAGGATTCCAAATAACAGTTGATAAGAGATTTATGCAATATATTCTTTTTAAAAACATATGCATTCTTACTTAGAATGGAATATATTTAAATCTACAAATTACAATATATTATTGTTCTATGAGCTTCTGAGGAATAAGAACTGATCATTAATTTTTAAAGTTGCTCCCAGAACCTAAAGAAGTGCCAAGACCTTTATAAATATTCAGTGAATATTAAATACCAATATTTCTGGTCATAGGTAACAAATTAAGTAAGCCTTTCATAATCTCTATACCTGCCTTCTGCGAGATAATTATTTTTCAACAAGTTTATGTAAATTTTTTTTTTTTGAGTCGAAATCTTATTCTGTTACCCAGGCTGAAGTGCAGTAGCATGCTGACGGCCACCACAGCCTCGACTTGCTGGGCTGAGGCAATCCTTCCACCTCAGTTTTCCAAGTAGCTGGGACTACAGGTGTGTGCCACCACCCCAGCTAATTTTTTTATTTATTGTAGAGATGAGGTCTTGCCAAGTTGCCCGGGCTGTTCTTGAACCTGCAGGCTCAGGCAATCCTCTCATCTTGGCCTCCCAAAGTGCTGGGATCATAGGCATAAGCCACCGTGCTCTGCCTAGTTTATGTAATTTTTTTTTTTTTTTTGAGTTGGAGTCTCACTCTGTTGCCCAGACTGGAGTGCAGTGGCAGATCCCGGCCACCGCAGCCTCGACCTGCTGGGCTCTGGGGATCCTTCCGCCTCAGTCTTCCAAGTAGCTGGAACTACAGGCACGCGCTACTACACCCGGCTAACTTTTTGATTTATTGTAGAGATGAGGTCTCACCGAGTTGCCCAGACGGGTCTCGAACCCGCGGGCTCAGGCAATCCACTCACCTCAGCCTCCCAAGGCTCGGGATTACAGGCTGAGCTACCGAGCCCGGCTAGTTTATGTAATTTTAATGAGATATGCAGTCACTTATTTTATTTTGTGGTGTGTGTCTTTTGGTTGACCATCCTAGGTCAGTCATTCATACAAATTAACTATAAGCAATTCTGTGTGGTTTGTAAAAAATGGCAGGTTGAGAATGTTGAGCACCTTTCCTAATTTTTAAACTCTAATTTCTATCTATTCCCTTATTCCATACCCCAAGAAAGACAACTATTAAAGTACCAGAAAACTATTAAGCCTATGAACTATCCTTGCCTCTAAATAACTACTGAATACTTCCTATCATCTCCATGCTCATTGTTATTATCCAACTTCAGAACATAACCATCATTTCACCTAGATTACTATTATCCTTCTCCCTACTGTCTTTCCAATTTTGTTCCCTATTCTAATAACCGTCATATCTAATCATATTATTCTCATGCTTAAAAACTTTACGTACTTAAAAAAACTTAATATATTCAGGATAAAAGTCATACTCCATAAACCTGTACCAGTGGCCCTCCATGATCTTCTCATCTACTCTTCAACATTCTCAGCCTTCACTCTTTACAAAACACATATAATTGCTCATAGTTAGAACAACTGACCTAGGATGGTCAACCAAAAGACATACACCACAAAATAAAATATAAAATAAGTGTGTATCTTATTTAAATAAAAATAAAAAAGTAATTAAAGGATTCTTAACCATACAACAAATGAATCAGAACAAAAACCTTAATATAGGGGAATGAAGAAAAAATAGTAGTGAGTAAAAGCATCTCACTATTTACATATATTTAATTTTTTTTTTTTTGAGTCGGAGTCTCACTCTGTCTCCCATGCTCATGGCCACTGCAGCCTCGACCTGTTGGGCTCAGGTGATCCTTCTGCCTCGGCCTTCCAAGTAGCTGAAACTATAGGCATATGCTACCATGCCTGGCTAATTTTTTATTTATTTATTGTAGAGATGAGGGCTCACCAAGTTGCCTAGGCTGGTCTCGAACCTGTGGGCTCAGGCAATCCTCTCACCTCAGTCTCTCAAAGTGCTGGGATTATAAGCATGAGCCACCACGCCTGGCCTACATAAACTTAATTTTAAATAGATAAGGATAGACTAAGAATGCATAATTAAGAGGTGAATAAGTATTCTTGACATAAAGATATTCTGCAACGTAATAGGCTATCCTGGCAAAACTTAGGTGTTTGCCTGAAGTGGAAAGGAGAAGTGGAAGAGAGAAGGAAAAAGACGTCTTATTAAGGGACAGTAAAACTATTCCAAAAATCTTATTTGATAGAAACAGAAAAACAGTAGAGGGACTCAGTTTTCAGATATGATCAGAGAATTATATGCCTGATTATAAACATACCAGGAAAGGAAAGGAATCAGTAATGGAAAAGTACACTAGTATTCCCAATGTAACAAGAACAAAAAAAAAAGAAAAAAGAAAAAAAAAGATGCTCATGAAACTAATACAGAATTAAAAAAAAAAGACAGCTGGGAACAGGGGCTCATACTTATAATCCCAGTAATATGGACAGCTGAGGTGGGAGGATCGCTTGAGTTCAGGAGTTTAAGACCAGCCGAGCAACATATCAAGACCTTATCTCTACAAAATAATCAGAAAATTAGCTGGCCATGGTGACACATGCCTGTAGTCTCAGCAATTCGGAAGGCTAAGGCAGGATTGTTGAGCCCAGGAAGTCAAGGTTGCAGTGAGCGTGAGTGTGTCACTGTACTCCAGCCTGGGCAACAGAGTAAGACACTGACTCAAAAATAAAAAAAGAGGAAACAACAAATTTTAAAAAGGAATAAACATTCTGTAAAACGAAATAAATATAAAACAAGTATATCATTTTTTAACTAAATGTGAATAAACATTATCTATTAATTCTCTTAATTAAAATACAAAGTGTCAAATTGGGTTTAAAAATAAGTCAGGCATGGTGACTCATACCTGTAATCTCAGCACTTTGGGAGGCAGAGGCAAGAGGATTGCCTGAGCTCAGGAGTTCAAGATCAGCCGGAGCAACATGGTGAGACCTCGTCTCTACAATAAATCAAAAAATTATAGCTGGGTGTAGTGGTTCGCACCTGTGGTTCCAGCTACTTGGAAGGCTGAGGTGGAAGGACCACCTGAGACCAGCAGGTTTAGGCTGCAGTGGTTGCAAGTATGACACTGCACTCCAGCCTGGGTGGGAATGAGATGCCGGCTCAAAAATAAATAAATAAGTAAAACAGCATATCCTGTTAACAAAAAAATATGCTTAAAACAAAATATCAACTAAATAAAAGGGACACTAAAATTCTATGAACATACAAACAAAAAAAAGCAAAAGTGGCAATATTAATATCAGATAAGTTGGGGCTGTATGCAATGACTCATGCCTGTAATCCCAGCACATTGGGAGGCCGAGGCGAGAGGATTGACTAAGCCAGGTAAGGGGACTACTGAGATTAGCTTAGGCAACATAGTGAGACTCTGTCTCTATTAAAAAAAAATTTAAAAATTAGCTGGGTGTGGTGATGCATGTTTATAGTTCCAACTACTCAGGAGGCTGAGGCGGAAGGATCTCCTGAGTCCAGGAGGTTGGGGCTGCAGTGAGCCATGATTGTGCCTCTGTACTTGAGTGAGACTCTGATTTAAAAAATTATAATTTAAAAAAATGTATATATATACATATGTATGTATGTATATATTTCAGATAAGTTGGTGCTGGGTGTGGTGACTCATGCTTGTTATTACACACACACACACACACACACACACACACACACACACACACACAGACAAGTTGGTACTGAAGCGTAAAATCACAAAAACAGGACAAAAAATGTGACTATGTAATGATAAAAGATAGGACTCTGGTCTTAAAACAGGCTGAAGTCCCAAAGAATGTGGTGGGCTATTTTCCTATATGGGTTAAGTAAACCCAATGAAGGGAACCAGACTAGGTTTATTATGGAAGGGACTTTGCCCAAAAGGGTCATCTAGAGTGGCATAGTAATCCTCATATATGTAGAATCCACATAAGTGCAGGGTTTGAGGATTAAAGTTATAAGTAACTACTAGAAATGTATTGCTTGCTTAATAGGAAGGGTAGTTAGAAGTTTCCAATGGGTGTGTTCATAAAAGTACCTCACAAGACAGAGAATCAGACTAAAAATATGCCAGTTTCTCAGACAGCACAAATGACAAATTATGAGTCATGTTAAGTAAAACTTTTCCTTTCAAAATTCAACATTTTGAAATTTTACAGCAGTCAACCCTAAAAAATTGTTTGTAAGGAAGACAGATTTATAAATGCCCACTACTTAACCAGACTAACAGTCTTCGTTTTTATTAGTACCTTCCATTTGGTAATACCAAAGAAATCCAAGATGAAATAAATTAGAAAATCTACCCTATCAAAGAACCTTAATGCACTCTTAGAAGTATAATATATTGGCTGGGCATGGTGGCTCACGTCTGTAATCCCAGCACTTTGGGAGGTGGAGATGAGAGGATTGGCTGAACCCAGGGGTTTGAGACCAGCCTGGGCAACAAAGCAAGACCTCATCTCTACAACGAATAAATAAATAAAACTGACTGGGCATGGTGGCTCACGCCTATAATCCCAGCACTTTGGGAGGTTGAGGTGAAAGGACTGCCTTGAGCCCATGGGTTTGAGACCAGCCTGGACAACTTGATGAGACCGTCATCTCTACAATAAATTTAAAAAATTAGCCAGGCTTGTGCCTGTAGTTGCAGCTACTTGGAAGGCTGAGGCGGAAGGATCATCTGAGCCCAGTAGGTTGAGACTGTGATAGCTGTGAGCATGCCACTGCACTCCAGCGTGGGTAACAGAGTGAGACTGATTAAAAAAATAAAAGTATAATAAAATAAAATGACTGTAAGCTTCTTAGGCATTTTTTTTCAGGATGATTAAAGCATGTTCATATAGGAGAAAGCAAATGTCTCAATCTAATAATCACATTTTCACAAAATACCCTCAAAATTAAGAACCCTGATGAAAAGTAAACCGCTTACTTGTTTAAAGAAGTTCTTTTTTTTTTTTTTGAGTTGGAGTCTCACTCCTTCGCCCAGGCTGGAGTGCAATGGCACACTCATGGCCACCCCAACGTTGACCTGTTGGGCTTAAAGACCAGCAGCCTCGACCTGCTGGTCTCAGGCGATCCTTCAATCTCAGCTTTCCAAGTAGCTGGAACTACAGGCTTGCACCACCATGCCTGGCTAATTTTTTGATGGATCGTAGAGATGAGGTCTCACCAAGTTGCCTAGGCTGGTCTCGAACCCCTGGGCTCAGCCTCCCAAAGTGCTGGAATTACACTGAGTTGTCTCAGTCAGGGTGAGGAAGGAGACATCAGGATAGGCTATGAGTCGAAGTTCCCCAAAGGGAACTACGCAGTCTCGCCAAGTTGCTGGGGCTGGTCTCGAGTCCACGGGCTCAGGCAATCCACTCGCCTTGGCCTCACAAAGTGCTGGGATTACAAGCTGAGTCACTGAGCCCGGCAAAGGGGTATTTTAGTTGAGACCATAACCAAACACCTGGTAGACGGTAAGCCTTGATTAAAGCAAGATATGAGAGAATAAAAAAGATTTATTAATAAATGTAAGAATTCCCATTTGTTTGGAGTAGAAAAGCAATTTAAGGGATGAGGACGGGAGGATGGTAACTTGAGAAAACAACATTACACATGGCAAAGAAGAATCCAACTAAAGTTATTCTGCAAACCAATCATCACTGATCAAGAATACTATAGCGAGACAATAGGCCAGTGGTTACTGCTGTCAATTTAAGGCTTTATAGTATCTTTTAAAATTAAGTGGCTTGTTTAGGGTTTTCTTTAATAAACATATAAAGCAAAGATGCATAGGTTACAGGAGACTAAATTTCCAAAGTTTTTTTTTTTTAGAGAAACTAGATTCTGAGCAATTTTTCATAAGAGTAATACAAAGATGAACTTATTTTACTTCCTTCAGTTCCTAAGGGAGCAAATAAGAAATATTCAGTAGCCGGGCTCAGTGGCTCAGCTTGTAATC